>RJWM01009162.1:0-68727 GCA_004363535.1 Dasyprocta punctata
AAAAAGGATAAAACTGATAAAAGACTATAGATCCAGGAGGTAGCAATTGCAGAAACAGTAGCTCTGATGAACTACTTCATCACAGTCTGCCAGGCATTCTACAAGCTTGGGTTTATTGTTTGCACCATAAGCCATACCCTCAAAGGCAGTTATCTAATTTTATTGACCAAGTGTAGTGTAGAGGCCTAGTTGCCAAAATCTTATAACTACAAAGTGAGTAGGTCATAATTTAAACTCGGATCTACTTTATTACAAAACCAGTGCTCTACTGACATCCTGCAGGGAACAATTTAAAAAGAAGAGGAGGTAAAATAGATTGACTGTCAGTTAAAAGTTGATTAAAGATGACCTCAAAGAGCTAATTAAGTCAAGTGATGAGAATGATGACAGGAAAAAAGAGACTGAAATGAATTTAATAGTATGGCATTGGAAATTAAGTCATCACCCTAAAGCAACAGTAAAATAAAGTTTAAATTCACCCTTTTGTAGAACAAGCACAAAATCCAAAGTAAAACCTAAAGATTTGTTAAATTCATTCAAAGATGTTATATGGACATCTTTGGGGAAAATCACAGTAGCTCTAAATCACAAAGCCTTCGCTGAAACCCCTGTCAGCTATGCCTGAAAGTAAAGCACTATTTCTCCCATTACCATGCCATCCCTGGCACTTTCACAACCATCCCTTCCTACACAAATTGTTTTCCCATTTTCTCTGGAGTTTTTCACTCACTAGTGAGCTATAAGTAGAGTTATATATATTACTGATGTTGGTGACCACCAAGCAAAAGTAGCGACATGCATTCAATCCCAAGCATTCTTATGTCTACAAGTTCATTACATAGGGCCTTGACTACTCTGCTAGGCGTGCAGGGGTTAAATTAAGTGTTTGCTGGTAGGTTGACTGTTTTCTACATCATTTCCCATAAGCATAACCCATGAAAATATTTAGCATTCAATCTAGGAACAAAAATAATGACAAAATAATATCCTGTCATATTTGAAAATCATTTCCACAATTCTACAGCAATCTTATTCACTCAGTGCTTCTGAGTACAGGTCTAGTTTTCCATTACTATATCAATATTTTTTGAGGGAAAATAAAATTTTAGAAATTAGTCATTGTTATAGTGGAAAATTAACAATTAAATAGCATGATGACAAATATAATCTCACTTTAGTCCATTACAGTAAGTAACAAGATAATACAAAGTCATTGTATTGGACTTAATACAGTATATCCCTAAACCTAAAATGTGTGTGTGAGTTGAGCATGGTGCACACCTATAATCCCAGCACTCCAGAGACTGAGGCAGAAAGATTGCTTCAAGTTCAAGGCCAGTCCAGGCTACATGGTAATTTAAATCAGCTAGAACTACATAGTAAGATCCTGTCCGAAAAAACAAAATTACAAAAAAGATGCATGTAGGGACAGTTATTTCAAATAGGAAAATGAAATCAATGGTCACAGTCAGTGTTAGGTCCTGAAGACTTAGCGAGATTTTTAATACGTGATTAGTAAATATTTATTCATTAACTGTGCTGTGTTTGAAGATGAAAGGAAAAAAAACATTATGCAGTCTTTTTTTAAATTTTATTTTATTTTAAAGAAAACAAAACAAAACAGAACAGAAGCAAGCAGGTCAGGACAAAACAATACAAGCAACATAATAAATACATGTTTTCTTCATTTATTGGTTTATGTTTTCCTTATTATAATACTGAAGAAACTAAATAAAAGGCATAAAAATGAGTGGTTTAGTATTATTCAACATTAAATGCATTCTGAAATTTTCATATGTCTTAAGTAAAAAGTCATGGAAATTGAATGTGAACTCTAAAGAAATGGTCCTTCCATACCTTCTGAAATGTCTACACCTTGGACAGCCCACTGCCACCTTGTGGCATTTTTAATAATGAGTTTTGATATATGATATATTTTTATTTAGTGAGTTTTTGATATGTGACTTATTCCTAACTATCAGAATAAAGTTGGAACCTGAGAGTGATAATCTTTCCCAAACATTTACTTTGGGAATAAACTGTCTCTATATTGATTTTAGCACTGTAGAAGTAATTCTTTTTATATGCTGTTTCTATTTCACATGCTCAAACAGAACAATTAATTATCTAAATAAAATAGAAAACATTCAACTCTTTAAAGTTGTCCCTCACTCCTAAAAGTCTTCAAAAATGGTGGACAACAAAGATCTCTTAAGCAACAAATATTATATACAGAGATGTTGCATTTTATTTTTAATGAAGAATTTTTAATGTGACTTTCATGTGACTAAAACAAAATCTTTATTATTTCACTTCTACTGTTGGAAAATATTTCAGTTGAGTCCTTATAACTAATGTTTTACAATATTACAATATAGTATGCACTACTCTTTTTGTATGAAGTAAAAATCCTCTTGTTAGCACCTCATTCTCAACTGGATAGGAAATAAACTGATTTTGTGCATTTTTTAGTTGAACAGTAGTAAAAGTCATGGAAAGAACTAGAGCTGATGTGGGTGGCTAGACCACAAGACACTTCAAAGAGAACTGCTTTCCCCCTACTTCAGCTACTTTTATATAACATTAAAGGATTTTGATTTGATCCCATTTTTTCCTTTTTTTTTTTAATTTTAAAGAGAACAAAGTAAAACAAAACAATAAAATGGAACAAAACAAAACAATGGGAATGATACTGTATTTCAAAAATAAGACAGTAGGAAATCAACAATAGTGAGTGTAATGCACATTGTTACCCTCTAAATAGATGCTCAGGCATGCAAAATAAGCACTAAGTTTTCTCTTTACTTCAGTTGCTCTCATTGTAGAAATATCAAGTGTGTGACTTCTAATTTATTTTGTGTCTATGTCTTCTGGACTTGTTCTGGATGGGCTGGAGGTCGAGATTTCACCCTGCTCCTTCATCCTCTGATATGAGGTTCCCTGGGTGGCAGACAGATGTGGGGTGGTTGATTATCAATGGTCTCCCAATGGCTACAGGACCTTGGAAGCATGAGTTCCTCTCCTCTGGCCCAACCGCATCGGGCTCACTATGGGTGTGGCTTCTTCTCTGGCCAGTGGCAGCAGACTCACAGGGGTGGAGGGGTAGGGGATGGAGGGCTAGTTGTCTTTTTCTAATGAATTGAAAGTTACATTTCTAAAGTTCTGAAATGGCCAACAGACCATAGAAAGATACCTCTTTAGGCTCCTGCTTGTAACCAATAGCTCCAGAAAACTGCCGGCCTTGTTTAAGGGTCTTTGTTCCCATTTTTCTAATAATTGGATGGTGTCTATTTAGTATTATTTCACCTCAGTTATTTGTATGTGCTATTTTTGTATTCTATTAAAATTATTTTTTCATCACAAAGTAGAAGTTACTAATATTTTTTGCATAGATGGGAACATTTTTTAATGTGAGTGCTTGACCATAGACTTGGATTATATTGGTGATTATCAAATTATTTATTCACTTGATTGTCCTTGAGTTATTATGCCATTGTTTGAGAAAAACCACTAACTCTCCATGCTCATGAGATAAAATTTTTAAATATTCTGGTAAGAATATTTTTTTTCATTTTAATAAAATTACCTTTTGGATCTACCTTTTATCTCTTAATCCCAAAAATATTTTTCTAGCTTTTATTTTATTTTCACATACCTGAGTAAAACATATTCCTTTCAGTGTGGTCTTTCAGCCATGATGCTTCAGATATGTCATATACTATCATGAAATACATAATTCTGACTATCATGAAATACATAATTCTGAACACCTTTGAGGCTCCCTATGCAGCATACAGACTATCATACCTCACAATTCATTTTTTCATTCTGCATACTTTGAATGTTACTTTATTTTCTTTCTCTAATTTCTTTTGATTAATGTCTGTGTTCCTTTATAAAAGTAAGAAAAAGTGAGTCTGTAAGTTTTTAATGCCATGGAGCAGATATTCAATTTCAATTATAGAGTAGAATCACATGGTTCAAGAGATGAAGCAAAACAATTTCAAAGAATGTCTTCTTCTGTTAAACTTCCTGGTCACACAAGCAAGGAGCATATCAAAGTGGTCACTTTGCCAGGGATTTAACTCAGTGGCATAAGCACCTGCATGGCAGGCACAAGGTTGTGAGTTCGATCCCTGGTACAAAAAAAAAAAAAAAAACACAAAGTGGTCGCTTCACAGTTTCATTAGGGTGTAGGAGACATGCTTGTCATTCCTCAGTTCTTCCAGCTATGTTCTTACTTAAATCAATTTAGGCCTATAGTTTCAATTATCTTTATGATGGAGACATTTATGTAGGAATTTTTTTAAGAAAATAGAAAGGTAGGAATTTATGTCTGTCACTCTTAATGGATGTTTGAAGTAATTTCACTACAGTAAAGTATTAAATGACTGGGTTTGAAAACAACATTCTCTTTTGGACCACACACTTCTCTCTCTCTCTTTTTTTTTATCTGAAAACAGCAAAACAGAAAAAAAGGTAGAAGCAATATGGAATGCAGACTTCTTGAGCCATCTGATATGATCCTATGGAAATGGAAAATGGTACAACAGTACAAACTAAAGTGATCTTCTAGTGAAGTTATTCATCCTTACTCTATAAAAGAACAAAAACCTAAGTTTATAATGAGGCACAGGGCATCTTGCAGAAAGAAAGCTGCAGATGGTCATCAGACTCATAGAGAAATCAAATTTTCAAAGGGAAATTAAATTATTTTTCAATTAATGGTGATCTCTAACCTAATTTTGAACCAATTACAGTAAGATATCACTAACTTTACAAAGTGTTATGCCAAGACATGCTTCCACTAGCAATGCATCTCGGTATTTTTGGCATCACTGTTAATTTATTAAACTTTGAATATTTAGAATTTTAAAAATAATTACATTAGGAAATATATAGTTATATGTATCATATACATGTGCATCTAATTTTGTCAGCGAATATTTTATTTACTCCTTGTTTCCTCATTAGAATTGTATATGCTTGCTCAGCAAAATATTTGTGTCTTTCAGTTGGCTAGTATGATGGAACCATCAGCATCTCCCACAATCTAAGTGTCATGTGTGTCAATGTAAACATATATTCTTAGGGTCTCTGGGGCAGCATATGGTAAAGTGACTGCTGCCCTGATATAGCTATTAATTTGCATTGGAACTATGGGAAAGTAACTTTTCTTCACACAGCATGTAATTTTTCATCTGCAAAATAAAGTAGAACCAGATCATCTCTATGGTCTTTGAAGTGTAGCAATATTACACTTGCATACACATACATGTATGTGTATGTATTGCAAGTTACATACAACACAAGATGTGGGAAAAATATATATATATGTATGAAACTGTATAGTCCTTTTAAATTCCTTTTATTATGTTCAGTGTTACCATTAACCACTGAAAATAAGCTTTGACAATCTACTTTGCATGTGTTGGGGCAGACAGAAAAATCATTGTGTCCTAGTTGAGTTGGGAAGACACACAAACAGTTAATGGGGACAGGATATGATACATAATAGTATTTGTTATAATTTTAGGTAAAGTTAATTCTCACATATCTGAGATTATATTGACCAATGAAATTAAATAACTGGCCTCTCCTAGAGAGGAATAGTGAATAACTAGAACTAACTGCCAACTCCCTAACAGCTGAAACAATGCAGTTGAGGGTAGCATCCAAAGTACTGCATTTCAAAGATGGTACTGAAGGCCTAGGAACTCACTTAATTCCACAGTTTTGAGCAAAAATGTGATTTCTTTCAATAGAAGGGCCTTAATATCTTCAGTTACGCAGAGGTAACTGAGTGAAATAGAGAAGACATCCAAGTAAATTACTTCAAAATATTGCTAGAAGTATCAAGATGCTTAACTACCTTACCATAAAGCAGTAGCTTTAATCCACTGTAGATGCATAGCAGTTACACATTAAATGCCCTTAAAGCTTTGTTCTGTAAATAACTTTGACTTCTAATAACCCATAAAACTTTGTTATAAAATAGATAGAAATATTTGAAAAGGTAAACACGTTGCTATTTGCTTTGTACTTGTACAAGTTTGCTTCCATATCACTGTTTACCTAGCCAATGAACAATATTTGACCAGTAGATAATTGGTGAGTTCTTTTAACTCTCCTCTTTGATTGTTTGCTGTTCCCTAAACTCAGATTAGAGTTTTCAAAGTCCAGTAAACTAATTTTCTCAGGTTAGTAAATATTTGCAGGTTCTATTCCTAGTATTAGTCAAAATGTATTGGCTGCATCAAGAACAAGGAGTTAATCAAATAAGACAGAAATTTTCAAATGAAGTACATTATTAAAATGCAAATGTAGTTTTAATACTCTTTACAATAAAAATCCATAAAATAATACCATATTAAAAATATAACTAGCAGATAAACATTGAAATACAACACCCACTAAATAGGAAATCCATGGCTATAATTAAGTACACTGATTCACAATATTTTTTGTAAAAACGTGACCAAAGGTGCTTTCCACATGTTGACATTAAAATCATGTTTTTCTCTTCTGATCAGATACTCTTTCAAAAGTATTTCAACTTCAAACAATATTTTAACAGCATGTGTAAGCAATGTTTTCACAACATTTTTAATAAATCAGACCAAGCCTTTGAAATTCAAGACTCTTAACCACAATTGAGAAAAAAACATGTTGCCAGCAATTGTTAGTATTTAACCTTTTAATTGAAAAGAAGGAAGGAAATAAATGAGGAAAGGCACAGAAGTGAAAAAGAAAGGAAAAGAACAGAAAAATGAAAGAAAAAAAGAATAAAGACTGTCTGAAATCTTCTAATTTCCCTGTCAATCAAAGTATACTACATTTGTCTTCTCACCTTTTAGTAGACAGCCAAACCTGCATTTCCACACATACCACAAGCTACCCAGCAGTATACCTGATCTAGGTTCTTCCTCAATACCCACATGACATCAGGACCAACTTCTTTAATTACCATATCTGTGAGGTCTGTAACATAAAAGTCTCCTTTTCAATAGAAGCACCTTAATTTAAAATCAGTGCCTCACTATTGGCATGGTCTGTCTGTCATCTCTATTAAATATAGTGCTATGGGAGCAGGTTATTAGTCACACAGATGCATCGCATAGGACACATGCTGTCAAGAACACATTTTTGTCTTTGTTTTGAACTGTTGCTCCTTGAAGATTTAAGATATTCTAGGTAGTCATCAATTTTAATCAGAATTTTCCCATTGTGATAGAAAAAAATAGTATCATTTTAGTGCAAACCAACAGCATGCCATTGAAGTAAACTTAACATGAAAATGGGTGATCTATTTTACACATATACATAGTTTTTTATATGAAGATTATTTGTTATATATAATTTTTTTTTTTGTACCTGCAATCAAACTCACAACCTTGCACCTGCCAGGCAGGCACTTAAGCCACTGAGCTAAATCTTTGGCTGTTATATATAAATTTAACCTGATTATTTGTTATATTTTTTTTTATATAGAAAGAAATGGAATACAAAAGTCCCTTAATTGATAGGTCAGGGACTCACACACTACAATTTCAAACAACAAAATCACTTCCATACTAATCTGGAAGTGATAATGATACATAAAATAAACTTGAGAGGTTAAATCAAATAGTTAATTGCCTGATTTTCTGTGGCTAACGTATATGGAAGAATGTAACCAAGGCCCTCAGAATAACAAGCCACGGAGAAATTAGTGTTCTCCCTGGGTCACCAGTGCTGCGGTCCAGCATCGTCTCTGCAAGCACAGATGAACCGTGGGGTACAGCCCCTTCCCCAGCCTCACCATTTTAATGTGCACAGCAAAATGTCTCCCTAAAAGGTAAAAGTTCTCAAACTTCAGTAAGGCTCATCCTCAATTTCAGATTTCCTAATTTAGTTGTCAGCGTGCTACAAAAGCAACACAGGTGATTCTAAGGCAGGTGGCAGAAAGGTATCATTTTACAAATCACTGTATTATGGCTTACATCTAAAATGCACCCTCCTCCAAAGTCTCGTGTATTCTAAGTGGGGCTTGAAAGGTACTCGATCATGGAGGTGATATGCTCAGCAGTGGATGAATCTGTCAACGTGTTCGTGGCTGAATGTACTGTTAAAAGTGGGGCCTGTTTAAAGTGGGTCATTTGGAATGTAACCTAGAAGAGTGTATTCTTGTCCCCAGCTCTTCCTTCCTCACTCTGCTTCCCAGATGCTAGAAGGGAGCAGCTTTCCTCCACTCTGTCCTTCCACCATGATGCTTCCACTTTGGAGACAGCCAACACAGACTGAACCAGCTGAATCATGAGATAGATTAAATCTCTCCTTCTCTCATTTATGGGTGTCAGTTATCTGGTCCCAGAAACAGGAAAGCTACCTAAGACAAGGGCTTTGTGACACATAGGTATATCAGTAAAACATATACGTCAGGTCACATCTTTTTGTTTTAATTGGCATTACTATGTGACCTAATTTTAGAGAGAAAATAAATATTAATTTCACTTAGGATTAATTGAATTGAAGGAAGGAAATTACTTAAATTTCTGTGACATACCAGAGGTGTTACATCAGTTTAATAGGAGTAAGATGATCCAGGAGATGATAAAAAATAATGTACTAATTATCTTTAAAAAATCAGACATTTCAAAAAATAGGTGATGCTTGTAACCTCATGTCAAAGTTCTGCATATTTTAACACTTAGAGGGGATTTTTCTCAAATGAATTATCTACTTATTCCTATAATAGAATATACAAGAAAAAAAGTATATAGGTGATGTCTATCATCCCTGTAATGATTCATGCTGAATGAACATAAGACATCTTGAGTTAATATTCCAATCTGTGATTTACTAATCTAGGGGACACTACAGAGCTTCCTGGGCCTTGGCTTGCTTGTTCCTGTAAGGAGGAATTGACCTCATCTGGAGCTGTATGGGTTCAAATGTGTCAGTGCTTGTGAGAGAGCACAGTAATGTATGCTGTATATCACTGTTAACTTTTCCTTTCTTGCCTAGGCTGTTGGTCTTTCTCTGCTCACTACTGTCCTGGGTTACTTTGCTGTAATGTGTCTTATCTTTTAAGGTAAATAAAGCAGATAATGAAGCTTATTAAGAGCCATGTGCTAAATAGAAGAAGATCTGAAACAAGAGCCAGAAGACTGTAAAGGTATTTTGTGCCTAATTCAAAGTGTTGAGAATGTTAAATTCAACCTTTACTTAGCATTATTGAAACACTTAAAATTTAACTACAGAAAATTATTAAATAAAAAGATAATCTGGATAAAGAATAAAGATAATTATATTTCTTAAATTATTTACATGAATATTTCACAAAACATAACATTAAATAATAGCAATTCATTTTTAGCCTTACATATATATATATATATGGGTGTTTCTATAAAAATAATGGCTGATAAAGCTTAAAACAGAAATTGCAGGATTTTTTCATCAAACTGTGATAGTATATGTAATTCTTTACAGAATAATAAGATAGCATTGTGCTTTTGAGATAGATTCTTTAAAAACAAACTGAATTTGTTTGTGTAAGTTTTAGGCATTGTTTTTCAATTTATTGTGCTATTTTTTTTTTTCTAAAGAGGAACAAGAAAGGGTAAGACAGAGGAAGGATACAGTACAGAAGTAGAGGAGTTGTATATTTCCTTTCAGTTTTGGAAAAATAATGTTTTGCTAATGATTGTGAGTGATTAATTATTTGCATATATTCTTAGCTATATCTCTAATCAAAAAGTAGTCTGCATATATTTTCTCTTTGAGGGATAAAAGCAAAACAAAACAAAACTCCAAAGTTTGAAAACATGAAAGTAGAAGTGCAACTATTAGCTGGGCGTAGTGGCGCACGCCTTTAATCCCAACACTTGGGAGACTGAGGTAGGTGGAGTGTTGTAAGTTCGAGGCCAGCTTGGGCTACAACGTGAGCACAAGGCTGGCCTGAACTATATAGTGAGACCCTGCCTCAAAAAACCAGGGCTGGGAGTTTGGCTCAGTGGTTTAAGCACCTGTCTGGCAGGCACGAGCTTGTGAGTTGATCCTTGGTGCTGCAAAAAAAGAAAAAAGAAAAAAGAAAAAAAAGAATAAGTGCAACTATTAGAGAAGAGGAAGGAGATTGGGAAGAACGAAGAGGATTAATGGGAGAATGAAATGATCAAAATATGTAATATGCATATACAAATATGACCTTAAAGTTCTATAATATTTTGTACAACTAACATAATAATAAAAAAACTAGTAAAAGTAAATAAATATCACTTCTCGGCCTTTTGGCTAAGATGAAGTGTACTAAAAGTAAATAAATGAAAACCCATGACTGCTATATGAGATTAGTAAAGAGAACATTCATTCATTTAGTACAGTTTTAGGACCTGGTTCAAAATATTTACCCTCAAGCATGGGTCCATCAAGGTAAATACTTTAAAGAATTCTGTGTGTGGAATAGGCAGGGTAGGTAAGGTTGACACAATTAAGTGATTCTCATTTCTTGAGTCAAGGCCTACCAGGGCAATGGCAGGATCTCCAGGTAATGTATTCAGTCTTCCTGCTCTCCATTCATCCTTTGGTTAATGGGGAGTTAAGAGACCAAATCGTCAAACTTTTAAGAGAACTCGAAGGAGTTTGCTCAATAGAGCTCAAATATCAGGCTCAAAGCAAGTTGCAGTTTTGATTTGAACCCAGCTTCCTACTAGTGTTCCAACACAGGTGTGGCCTGGATTTGATAGAACATTAACTTTGTTCCCTATGTAAATAAAATGGTAGCTGCACAGGTGTGCCTGCTATATGGTGTTAGGGCCAACCACAAAGATATCAGAGTGTAATATAGAAAAAATAAACAGAACAAGTGTGCTAAGGGGCACATTAAGATTGCCGTTGTAGAATGTGTATACAGTTAAATCTTTCTGTCAAATAAGCTTAACACAGTTCTTGAACATAACGTATAGCTCACATGGAAGTAAATTCACTTGACATTTCCATAGGTCCCCCTATTTAGTATATATTTTTTTAATTTGCACAACAATTACATAATCAGAAGATATTTAAAAGTACTATAGAGAAAGAAAAAAAAGTAATACTAACTACATATGGGATAAGCCATGCCTCTTTTTTAATTTATTTTGTGAAATGACAAAATGACGGAAAGTACTGTGAACATTTATTACTGACAGGTGTAATTTCACCCCTACTTGAAAGGCAATGAATTTAAAAGGAGATGAAAGCCGCCAACTGATGAATGAGGGAAGAAAAGTCTGACAGAATAACAGGACAGTCTCAGGGGATTGAGTCATGTGGTCCTGGCGGTTTACCATTTGGCCATGAAGTTACAAAGATTTACAGTGTGTTTGGACGGGGTTGGGACCCTATTTATTTGCGTTTACTTCTGGACAGCTGATAGAACAGCTTTGTAAAACTACAAACCCTGTGACCAGCTCATCCCCCACCTGATAATGACATAATGGTTACAGGCCACCCAGAGTAATTTACCCATGACTGATGAAACCCTCCTGCCAGCAAGTTTCTGGGTTAATAAGAATTTAGATAGTGATCAAGGTATAAAAAGCCTTTATTATTATCACTGAACAAGGACCATAGGCTTTAGAAAAGAGTTTCTATATAT
Source organism: Dasyprocta punctata (assembly GCA_004363535.1). Lineage (NCBI taxonomy): Eukaryota > Metazoa > Chordata > Mammalia > Rodentia > Dasyproctidae > Dasyprocta > Dasyprocta punctata. The sequence goes on from RJWM01009162.1 coordinate 11,621, forward strand.
TTTATAGTCATGAAAGTAAGATCCCTATGGACTTTTTGCTTTACATCCAGTCTGATAGAACATAAAAAATGCTTTATATTAACTAGACTGATATACAGTTCTGTGCTGTGCCTCTTAGGATGCTGAGCTATTAATATGAGTTTAAGAAAATTAAAAATGTAACACAAAAGACAGAAAAAAAAAACAGCAAATAACTCTTTCTAGGCACTAAATTTCCGTATCAAACCCTTCATTCTTTTCCTTTAATGTGACTCTTCACATCATTCAATACCAAGCCCAGGTTGCAGGTTGGGGGCCTCTGGGGAGCTCAGTGATATTCATTTCAGGGATATCAGTGTAATGTCTTCTCTTATTTCTCTCTGCACCTCACTGGGGTCCTTTATATTTATTAGAACTTCTATTAAATTAAAAATGGTGTTAATATGATCAAAGGAAAAGAGATACAAAGGGCAACTGAATTCTCAATTTTAAAAATTACTTGAATCTACTTCATAAAGTATAAAGATAAAATAAGCATATAAGTTGCCTGAAAATCTGTGGACACTAATGAGCATTACTCAGCCTTTTCAGAAGTCTTAAGAAACTTCTTATGGAGATAAAGATGCCCAGACATAATTTGGAGAAGGACAGAATTACTAAAGAACATTTTGTTTGTTCAAACAATATAGAATATTTATTTTCTTTTCAGTTCTATCATTTTGAGGGTTATTTATGAACTATTCAAGAAAATTATTATTTTCTGGACAAAATCCATTCATAGTCACAAGGATATAAGCACGGAAACATAAAGAATGCAGCATACAATCATGAAATATAAGGATAGGCTTGTTATCACTGGAAAACTATCCAATCATATAAATATGTATAAAACAACAATTATAAGAAATTCTACAAATTTCATATATGCAAAAACTAGGAAAAATTGTAAATATTAAATATACCATGAAGAAAATCATCATATATTCCATTGTTACTTTAGCCCATTACACAATTAAACAAGAAATAAAAATAACATTGGTACCAACTTTCTGGTGTTTGAAATTCATATATCAAATGAATATTCTATTGATATAATTCAGCATGAAGAAAAATGTCTAAATATTCTTTTCATTTTATTATTTAAATCCTACAGATCAAATTTTCCAATAATTTTACTAGAATATTCCTTCCCCTAATCACCAAGTAGTTTCCTTCTGTCACTATATCGATTCCTGACCTGAGAAATATTTGCATGAATAGGATAGTATAATTATCAAGATTTTTTAACATAGCTGTGTAACATCATGGTGCAAAAGCTCTTTAGTAATTGTGACAATAAGTGAGATTTGACTATAAAGTTTGCTAGTAATGAATTGCACAAAAGTCCTGTTTATTTGCAAAGTCACCCCATTTAATGTAATGCAAAATATTTTCTTAATATAGTGAGGAGTCCGAATAGTACATACATGTATACTAAAGATCTTAGACCCTTTTCCAAGGAATTCATTCATATTTTCCTTACGGCTCTCATTTAATAATTTCAGACACTAAATGAACTTCAAATACCCCATATAAATAAATTTAGATGTAGGTAAACCCAGGATATTTGTAAAATTGTATTTCATCTGAAACATTTTCATCTAACATTTCCTTCATCTCTTTTTTTCATGTATTTTTCTCTCCTGCCATCTCCTACTTTCCCTCTCTCACAAATGTACCCTGAAAGACACTTTACTCATTTTTACACAAGATTCTCACATATTTCTGCCCTTTAACATGATTATTCTATTTTTAACTCTATTGTTCTTATGGAATCCTCTGGCTTCATCCTGTGGTAACATCTGGTTTCTATCAATGCCAAAAAGAACAGGTTCTTTAAACAAACTTTCTTCACAAAATAAAAATGAAAATCTAGGAGGTATATGAATTTTTACAAAGTGAAAAATCTAAGTTATTTTGTTATATTCAAAATCAGTTTCTTCATAAAAACCTTCCATTTATTCTCAGAAAATCATGGAAAATATCAACATCTGTAAGTTGCAATAAAAGCACAACTTGTAACATTCATCAAGCCAGTGAGTAATTCAGAAAACAGTAGCAATAGATCTTGGAGCAGAGTAGATGTGTAGGACAAAGCCAAAGTGTTTTTCTAACTTGTAAAGGAAACTTTTCCATGTGCACTCCTTTCTGCCAGTTGCCTCTTAAAGGTATGAAACAGCATCAGGCTCCTGTTGATTTAGTTTCAATAAATTAAGAGAGGAAATCCATCTGTAGTGTATTCTGTATGCTAACACATCTGTCCAACTAAAAATAAAGTAACTTGAATCTCATCCTCTGGTGCTATTGGAATCAGTTGTTAGTCACGGATATTGATGAATATGAGGGTATCAATAAGCACGATGAATGAAACATATGAAAATTTTTATTTTAATGTCAATTTTTTTTATGCACCTGCTTTCCAATGTTATGGAAACAAGAGACACATGGTCCCAAAATGATAGAGTCAAACAGAAGCAAGAATCTCATAAATTGAAAATTGTATCCTAATTAAGGAGCACAACACTTGTGAATGGCAATAAAAATTATGATAATGTGTCCTTAGTGTGAATGTTTCCATACATGATGACTATATATAAAATGATTAAAAGAAATTTTAGCTGGGAAATGCTTCGTAAATACGTCTACTCTATTACATTTTAGTCTAAAACAAAAATATTTAAGTGAAATTACTTCATGTAGCCTTCACGTTGCTACTCCATATGAACTCCTAGTCAGCACCCTTTCTGAACCAGCCTCAGCATGAAAGATTCATGGCCATAATTAAATTTCTATTCTCACATTAGAGAATAGAAATCAGGCATTTCACCTTCACAGTGAAGCACTTTTCAGATTCTATTTGCACAACTTAAGTTATAAAACAAACTCTTAAAACAATCCTTTCTGTATCTAGGCCTTCCAGTGTTTTCACTAAGCAAACAAATGCCAAACGATCATCATATCATCAACTCCTTTAATTTTCTGGAAAATGAAATAATGTTTCCCCAATTCTGAAGACATAAAATATGGAAATTCTTGTATCTGAGTGATTTCTGTTTTTATTCTTCAGTGCATTTATATATATTTCTTTAATATCTATAAATTAAACCCATGGAGTTAAATCTATAGATATTCAAATCTATAGATATTAGATCTATAGATAGTCTCTCCCTTCTCACTTCCTCCCTCCCCTACTTCCTGTCTTTCATGGCCTTGTTTTCTCTCCTTCTCCTCCTCCAGCTCCTCCTTCTTCTCCTCTTCCTTTTTGTGCTTGTGTTTTGTTTGGGGTCCTTGGGATCCTTCTACTTTGAACAAATGTTGAGTACCTAGATGTCACTATGAAGTACAGAATACATTAATAAGACAGGCATGGTCTCTATAGTGCTTCTTATTTCCTTTCTATTAAAAGAAACAAGATACTAGAAAGAATTTCAAATGTTACAGACAAGTTAGAGTACCATAGGGCCAGAAATATATTTAACATTCCATTTGCTGTATTCTTCCTAAGAAAATAGCATTTGAATTGACATCTGAAAAACAAAAAAGTTAACATATAAAAGTCCCTATTTTCTTTCACTTTATTTTTTTATTTTTTATTTTAAAGATATTAAAATTCAACAAAACATAACAGCACAAATTCAATCAAAACAAAGCAGTAAAACTGGTACAGAACTTCAAAGAAAGATACTAGGAAAATGAGAACCCGCCACGTTAGGTCAGGGAGGTTCCAACCAGAAGACAACTAGCCTGCCTTCCTGGTGAGTGCACGCAACTTGCACAAACTCCAGGAAGAGAAAGAGATGTACATTTCTTTCACTTTGTAAAGGAAGCACTTCCCCCATAACACTGACCTCGTGCTTGTCAGGCAGATGCTTATGCCACTGAACTAAATCCCCAACAACATTAACTAATTTAACTTTATTCCCTTCCATTTCTCCTTCCTATCTTCCTTCTAAAATAAAAACATTGAAATACTCATCAAAATTATTTAGTAATCATTGTATGAATCTGCTGCAGATGTGCTTCACAATGAGTTCTCAGGTAAGAGGGAGACATATAGGTAGCAAAAGCATGTTAGAATACAATCCATGGGGTAAAATATGAAAAAGGTTTCTGAGTTTTTGTCAGTAATTCAAGGTGCAGATATACCTGCACTTCTCTATCTGTTTGATTTATATACCTATCATCACAGTGATCTCTATATAACTTTGCACATACTTATAATATTTCCAGAAAGATATATAAGATGCTATTTGTCATGGGAATGGTCAATGAGAGCAAAGAATAGGACTTTCACTTTTAAAATGTGTAACTGTTAGATTTATGTTTTCTGATTCATTCACTTATTCATTTGCTAGAACAATTAGGAGATTCTGTGATTCTTCTCATAGTAAGCAGAGTGACCTCTCATATTACAAAGATAAGGCAATTTGATTCCTATTGACCTGAGAGGATTCATGTGGTGTGGCATGTACCCTTCCCTGCAAACTGAGAGTGACAGGAATGCTGCCTTTCGAACACACACAGCTGCAACATGACTAACTTTTGTTGCACTACACAGTATATTTAAAACCATGTAATTATCACTAAAAATGACAGCTAGTGATAAGCAAATCTGGGTATATAGGTATTCTTTATGTTTCACTTCTACCTTTGCTACAGTTTTAAATTATTTCCAAATACATTTAAGGAAAAAAAAAGAGAAAATAGCTGGTTGAATGATGCTATTATGTAAGTAACATACAAACTGTTTTTATTCTTATAAAAACAAATAAATGTTGTCTTTTAATTTTGTTTGCAGGTTATGCTTAGAGCCAGAAGAAAATACCACAAGCTAAAAGCTCAGTTTTGAGAACACATTCCTGACATTTATTTTTATTTCTTTTATTTAAATGGATGTAGTAAAGTTGGAGTATTGCATAATGACATTTCCTCTTGGCTATTTAATGTAGTTTTTTAGTTTTCCAGGCTGTACTTAGAGTAAGATGTATTAGTGTAATTTCTTTTTTATTTAAGGAAAAATGATTATTTTGAAAACACTTTAGGAAAATCATTTCAGTATTTTCCTTCTCCTCACATTAGACTACTTTTGACTTTTGGAAAATAAAATCATCGGCATTCCTATTTAGCATCTTGTTGAAAAGTAAATTTCAAAAAATGTATCTGTGCAGATGCATCTCTTCAAGAAAATCATCAGTTCCCACTTTCTAAAATACGAATAAGTTATTTCAACATGACCCCAAATACAATTACAAACAATTATTTCTCTCTTAATGAGGTTGTGCTTTACATAACTCTGACTTGAAAACTGCAGCTTTTGTAATTTTTCTCTATGACTGAGTTTACTTTATGAGCCCCCATTTTCACCAGTGCAAGACACATGACCTTACCAATGCAAAATAAATTCAGTTACTTTTTTCTCATTTAAACACCCTTTCTTTGAAGAAAATATTTAATCAGTTCAGAATTTTCACCCTTTTATTCTTCTTTTCATCTTCCTAATATTAAACATTTCCCTCTGGCATCACACTATCCTCTGGGGCCAACTGTCTAATTCAAGGTGATAGATCCCTATCTATTCTGCCTCTACGATGTGCAATGTAATGCCCAACTCATAGTATTCCACAATTCATGCTTTGCTTTCTTGTTTTGTCTTTGTGATAGGGTCTTACACACGCTAAACAGGCACTCTACCATTTAGCTGCATCTCCAGCCATACTGTGGTTTTGATTCTTGACCCTGCAGTCAGTTTGAATCATGGTGTCTTACTTTGTTTCACAGGTACCAGTCCCATCTAATTCACTGTATGCAGTGGAAATTTTTGAAGGAATTAAGTCTGGTGATTATGAAGAAAATGGTTTCAATAAATAAAAATCCTGGGTTTAAAATTTCTAAATTTTAGTTCAATATGTAGTTTTATACTAGTAAACACTTTCTTTTTGTAACTGCATATATGTTATGTTAAATTTGAGGAAAAAGTGCAGAAAAATTGTAATTTCACCATTCAAAGATAGTTCTAAAGATTATCTCCCCATAGGAGATAAGAAAGTTCTCCTGGATAAAAAGATAGATGAAAGATTTTATTTTTGATTTACATATTCATGTTATTTTTTGTAGGAATAAAAGCAAATACTTTATTTTTTGTGGGTTTATTTTAAAAACAAAACAACAGCAAAACAATAAAAATGATGACACAAAATTTCAAAGCAAAATAATAGAAAATTAACACCAGTTAATATATTTCATATTGCTTTCTTCAAAGAAGTTTTTTGGATTACAAGACTTTTGGTACATATTTGTGATACAAAAAGATCACATTCATCATATAGAATCTGTACCTGTACATAATATATCTTAATTCTTCTTTATTTTCCCATTCCACTCCCCTCTCTTCTTCTACTCCATTTACAAACACTTTGTTTCCATTTTCCCTTGCATTTTCTTTCTTTCTAAATTCTTCTTCCCACCCTTCCCTTCTTCCTGCTCTGTGTTGGCTACTTTTTTTCTTGTTGCTTTGACAAAATGCCCAATGCCCAAAATTAAGGAAGGAAAGGTTTATTTAGCTCACAGGTTGCAGATGTTTCAGTTCATACTCGGCTGGTTCCAAGATAAAGTGGCACATGGCAGAGGGCAACAGTTCATGGCAGCCAGAAGGCAGCAAAAGCAACAATGGAGGAGCACAAGAGATGATTCTTTCTGTCCTTTATATTGTATGAAGGCCACACCCACTCGGGTGTAGCACTCACACCCACAATCCCAGCATTGAACCATGAATCATTCACAAACTCTAGAAGCCTGCCCTCATGACCATGTGAGGCTTTGGGAGAACATCCAGACACAAACCATAGCACCTTCTCCTCCCTTGTTCCCCTTTCCATTTGAACATGTTCTTCCTACTTTCCAATATATATCCTCCATTTTGTTCCTTATTTTTCCTTTTGGTTTCTCACAGAAGAGAAATGGTGCAATATTTAAACTTGTGTGTCCAATTTATCCTATTTAAAATTATGGTCTCAAAGTGCATCCATTAATCTAAAAATATCTTTCTTTATGGCAGAGTAGTACGCTATTTATATAAAATCACACTTTCTTTATCCATTCATTCATTGATCCATTGATCAGCATAAAGGCTGTTTCCAAGAATTAGATATTGTAAATTGTGCTGCTATAAACATGAGTATAAGTACATCACTGTAGAATGATGCTTTTAACTGTTTTTGGAAGATACTTAGAAGGGGAATATCTTGGTTAAATGGAACCTCTCGGTTTAGTGTTTTGAGGAATCCCCATACTGATTTTCATAGTGGTTGCACCAATTTACACTCCCAATAGCAATGAAGAAGGGTTCCCTTTTCCCCACAGCCTCACCAGTATTTGTTACTGGTTGATTTCTTGATGGCAGCCATTCTTTCCAGAGGAATATCAAAGATCTAAATATTAAAACAAAAACACTTAATCTGCTGGATGATAGAATATGTAAAACTCTTGAGGACCTAGATTTAGGCAAAGGATTTATGAACAAAATCCTGATCATACAACAAATATTACAAAGATCAACAATTGGGATCACATTGAATTAAAAAACTTTTGCAAGGTGTCTTAGTTACCTTTTGCTCGTTGCTGAGACAAAATACCTGATATCCAAAATTAGGGAAGGAAAGGTTTATTCTTACAGTTTCTCGGGAGTTTCAGTCCATTAGTTGGCTCCAAGTCAGCATGGGGTGGCGGGGCTACAGTTCATGGTGGCTGCAAGCCACAAGGCACACTGGCAAGAGAGACAGGAAGAGAGAGGGCGGAAGCACAGAAGTGCAAGAGGAAGACCCGCCTTCCCTTACACTGTATCTCAGCTCCACCCCGGGCGGGTGTAGCAGTCACATCATTAATCCTGGTGCTAGAAAACAAACATCACAAGCGTCAGACTCAGCCCCATCAAAAGTATGTGAGGACTTGGGGGTACATAGTATACCCAATACACAAGGTAAAAGAAATCACCAACAGAGTGAAGAGACAACACACAGTGTGTGAAAAATTTTTTACCGGATACTCTTTGACAAAGTACTAATATCTAGGCTATACAAAGAACTCCAAAAAATGAGGCATTTCAAATTTAAAGATGCCAATCCAAAAACAGGCATCTGAAATGAATATGTACTGCTCAGATTTAGAAGTACAAATAGCAAATAAATATATGAAAAAAATGCTCAATACTAGTCATTTGAGAAACATAAATTAAGATATTGCATCATTTTCTATTCTTCTGAAGTCTCATTAGTAGTTACATAATTGTCTATCATATTAATGAATATGCATTATTTGAACAACTCTGTTTTGTCAGAATTTAAATTGCTGACAAAATTTTTTCTGAATTAAAAAACAATATACTGAATGAATATTCTCCTATTTAAGGCCTTAAACATATTCATGGATGTTTTCTTAGAAGCAATTCCTCAGAGGGGCTTAAAACTATACACATTTTCTACTTAATGACAAATATTACCAAAAGGTTCCTACTAGTGGTATCATGTGATCATGTCATTATGTCTGCCTCCCAACCAATGAGAGCCAATATATGCCCTATTTGAGAAGCAAAATTTGTATCTTATCATTATTTTAATTTATATATCTTGCAGCATGTATGTAAAAATGATCACTGGTTGTTTGTACATTTTTTATGACCTTGCTTTCTTCTGTTATTTATATATTAGAGGAGATTTTTTAAAATATTGATCTGTAAGATATATTGACACAATTTTCATGTTTGACCTTTTATATCATAATTTTTCTTATAGAGAACTTTAACATGCCAGAATCTTATTTAGTAAGATCTATTATTATTTGAGTTTGCTACTCGTAGCTTTAGTGTCTGCATTAGTCACCTTTCTGCTTATTGGTCAGCATATCTGACAAAAACAACTTAAAAGAGGAAATGCTGACTTGGGCTCACAGTTTCAAAGGTTTCCACTGATAAGCTCCAAGGCAGAAATACCATGGTGCAAGAAAGCCATTCACCTCAGGAAACAGGAAGCAAGGGAGGAGCTAGGGAGAAGAAACACCCTTCACAAGCATGCGCCCAGTGACTTACTTCCTCTAGCTGCAGTCTACTTCCTAATAGCCCATTCAGGTAAGGACTCATCAGTAGACTGATACACTGATGCAGTTAACACTCTCATGATACAATCACCATCCTAAAGCCCGACTTCTGAACACATCAGACTTTTGGGGAACATTTTAGATTTGAATCATAAAAGCATCACATATAGAATATTTATCCTAAAATTACATGAACATTGGCTTATACTTTTGTGAGCATAGGAGTTATAGACATACACCACCAGCACCTGTAGTGCTGATGTAGCATGTGGGTTATCAAGAAACCAATTAAAAAGCAGTGAAGCAATAAAATACACACTATCCCCACACGTCTTCTCATCATGCATCCTTCAAGTCTGTGTGCCTATGGACAATGTTCCAGCAAAGGGGGATTTGATTCACAAATGCCCCATATCTTTTTAAGTCCAAAGAGAAGAGCAATCTATGTGACCCATATAGAGGGTAACTCCCCTTCATATGATGCCCTCTTTACAAAGTGGTTACCTCTGGGCCCCAGGAATTGCCCTTCTGATAAACTAATTCAGACAGTTCTCTACCAAGCACCCATAGCAGAAAACAGATAAGAGACCAGGGCCACAAAACTTTGTCTCTCATCAACATAAATCTAATAATGGTTAATTTCAATACTCAATTTTTTATTCTTATTTCTATTCTAGCATAAGGCAAACACTTGCTATCTAATCTCCTTACATAATCTTACTGATAGTTTTAATAATGTTTCGATTAGTTCTTCTGAACTTTGGAAAAAAAATTGCATACTGGTCCACTACTGACACTTGAGATTTTTTTGTATGTTTTTATTAATTTTGCTAAGTTATTTCTTAGGCTTCAGCCTGTAATGTAATTGCAATTTTGCACCATCACAGTGATTGCAAACATTCTTGCCAAGTAGTCTAATCTTAGCAAAAATTCATCCAGGATTTCATCTCTATCATCTCATTTTCAATTATTTGGGAACTGCTGACTTTTCTTAAATTACTTTGTTCTACCTCATAGAACTTAATAAGTCAATAAACTACATGCTTCATTCTCCTGGGTGAAGCTAATCAAGCAAAAGTCTTAAGTGTTAGGTGATATCTTGATTAGGTCAGTGCAGTAGCACATCAAAGATTTTTTCAGGCTGACAGCCCCAAAGTCTAAAAACGGAAAACGAATGGCACTGGAAGCTCATCTGCTATTACCATCATCCATTCTTGTATCATAGATTTATTTGAGAGTCAACATCATTCTCTACATGATACTCAGATCCTCTTTCATTTGGTTCTAAAATTCAGTGGGCATACAGAAAAGTCATACATAAATAAAACTCTCAAACAGCAGCAGTATTATTTGTTAGTCACACGAATTATATTTTGAAATACACAAAACTTGATATGTGAAGTCAAGGCTGGCTGGCTCCAAAACAGAAAGAACATGGCAGAAGGTTGAGTGAGAAAACTAGATCACTTTGTCAACACCAGGATAACAGTGCTAGAGAGGAAGAGGCCAGATGTATTCCCCAAGTCATGCCTCTATGACCCACCTTGACCTAAGCAAAAGTGTGGCACCTCTCTAAACACTCAAGTTGACAGTAGAACTTAGCTGTCACATTTTCCTTCTAAAACTGAAAAGGAGCATACAAAGTGCTCTAGGAAGTAGCAAATCTCAACTATTAATCTAAAATTCTGATTCCAGAGCCTGCTGCATTTATCTCAGAGGAAGACTCCGTCTAATTTTCAAAATTTTTATTTTTGTGGGATATCCAGAGCCATTGCTTTAGAACTTTTCCATTCCCATGGAGAAGAAAATATCTGTATAATTTATATGCAGTAATTGTCAGCGCTACAGTAAAAATTTGATAAAACATTGCTAACTTTGCCATTTTGCAGCTATAAAAAACTTTAAGACAAACATTGCTTTTCATTTAAAACCTCACAACAGCACAGGGAGTCCAGTCTGTATTGAAATAAATTTGCATTCAGGAAATAAATTTATACTGTCCAAGGGGAAAATCGACTTAAACAGAAGCTGATTAAGTGCTGCAAAATATTTCAAGGCACTATACCATTGAAGTAACTCCAAAAAGTGACATGGATGTAACATAATACATATCCTGAACTACATCAGAAACTCCAGCATTTAGTAGAAGGGTAAGAGGGGAGTCAATTCATGTACAGGAAAAGAAAATTTTCTTTGGACTAGTTATATCAGATAATATGTTTGTTTAAGTAAAAATAAACAAATGGAGAAAAGTTCTGCACACCTACCATCCGTATTTGTCCTTAATATATTGCAGAAACAGTTTTAGTATAACTTCTTTAAAAAATATTTGTCCGAAACAGTGGCCAAGGTCAGCCTGAATTTTGATAATCTACTATATATAGGTGTGGGTCACATGTGAAACTGATGTCATTGGTATTTGGACACATTGTCTTTTAAAAATATTTTTTCTGTTTATTATTCATGGCTTACTAATTTTCCCTTTGAGATCAGGTAAACTTCAGCATTTTGTTTTGTTTTGTATCTCAGTTTTAAATGTATAACATTCAAGTTTCATAGTCAATAATCCTCATTTCTTAATTGCTAAAAGCACATATTATGATTTGGTCTCATGTGCTATAAAAACATTACTGTAATACTTTAGTAATAAATGAACCCTTACAACCTGTACATAGTTTTCAGATCTTAAATATTTCCTGGGAGTAAAACAGTAACAGTTTGCAAGATCAGAAATAGAATAACCTACTTTACCTAAAATTTATAGCAAAATAAAGTAATCTTGAGGTCTGCCTAAGGAAGTATTAATCTGTATTTATTGCTAGTATGGATCCTTAAATTCAATATTTCTATAATTTTGAGCTCATATTTTGTGAACTCTGTGCTAAAACAATAGAACTGTAGATTAAATGATTTACATTCTAGACCTACTGGATCGCTAACTACATGTCTTAACCATATAAGACTCATTACCACCCCTATGTATAAAAATAGAAAATCAAATACTGTTCACAGGATATGAACTTTAGGCACCGAATTATAAAAAGTAAAATGAGGTCAGTAGGGAAAATTTTGAAAAGCATCTTGCAATAACTTACAGAGGTGTCATAAGAAACAGTATAATCACAGGATATGATTTAAGAACAGATTATGCAGAAAGTGAAGATCATACTGCTGTAGATTCAATAATAATGTAAAAATAGACCTAGAAATTAGCTACAAGTTGTGAGGGAAGGGATCTAGAATTCATATTGTGGCTTCATAACATCTAAAATAGTATTTGCATAAAATAGGCATTTCATAAGTATTTCAATCCATATGAATGCACATTTAGGGTTTTTCTTTTTGCATTTGGCTGAACAATAGTTACTCTGCACAAATTTTTTATATTTTTACAATTGAAGATAACTAGAGGTCAGAATATGACACTTGATCAAGCATCATAACGTCTTGTGCATTATCTTTTACAAAGAGGAAAATAAATTTACTCTGCGAATCAGTTTTTCTGAGAAGGATATGGTCGAGATTCCAGTGTTAGATTCCCTGGCAAAAGACTACCTAAATGAACATTCAGAGAAAAATGACTTTCTTTATTATTTCCTTAATAGAAAACCTATAAAAATGTGGCCTAGATGATAATTAGATACAACTGAACGGTGTTGCTTAAACAAGGTTTGAGATTGGTGCAATCTCAAGGAAGATTTCTCATAGGCCAATCAAAATTTTAGAGCATGTTACTGGAGTATCCAATATTTTACATCATTATTTATTTATTAAACCTTCCAAAGTTAAATGTGTAATAGACGTTCATTGAAAGCACAGAGATAGATAATATATTGCATTAATTATTTTAGATTTCAGTCTACTCTAATACTCTGGGACAAATGAATGGAATAACATGAAAACACAATAAAATGTTCAAAAAATGTAAATTTCTGCTTCTATATTCAAAGTAACCTATTCTAATAATACAGAATGAAGGACATGACTTAATGATCAATCACAATTTAAATTCTTATATTCTAACATCTAACATTTAACATTTGACTGTGACATAATACAATGTGTCTTACTTTTGTCTCTTGGCAGTGAAAAATTACTTGGTGCTCATATTAAAGGGGGAAAGGTTCACTTAACTCACAGTTTGTGAATGTTTCAGTACATAATTGGCTGGCTCCAAAGAAAGGTGGCATGGCAGAGGGGCAACCGTTTCATGGAGGCAGAAGACAGCAAGGCAACAAGAGCAAAAATAGAGGAAAGAGCAAGCTTCTTTTCCTCCCTTATATTGTACACAGGTTACCAGCCCTGGAGTGGATGTAGCACTCACATTATCTCCCTGCCCTCCTCTTGCACAGGTTCAGGATGTTTACAAAGTGAGGACCCTGGTCCCCTGCTGAGTTACTTATTTAAGTTTCTAAACTTCTCAAATTGACACAATGTATCAACCATTACACAGTGCAATCAGTCAATACCATCACAGGACATAGTAGCTAAAAGTAGAGCATAAGAAGTTATATAACACTGTGCTCTATAATAGTATACTACCCTATATATTAAGTGTATTATTTCATACTAAGTCCGGTTTGGGGTGACATGTTGAAGTACCTCTGGACTTTATCCTCAGAGTTCTTTACATTCCGTGTTCATCTTTATCATAAAATCCAAAATCATAACATTAAGAATCATTTATTATACACTGAAAATGTCACAAATTTTAAATTTGACCTAGATTTCCACTTCAAAATCCAGATCTTTATATTGGCATCTGCTTGACATCTTTGCTAGGATGTGTGATAGGTACTTTAATGTAACATGAACCCTGCTTCATACCATATTCAAAACAACAATCTCAGATAAACTATACATCTAAATGTAAAAAATAAAGCTTCCAGAAAGTAGCGAGCAAGTATATATTGGTGAACTTGTGGTAACAAAGATATCTTAAACAAAATAGAAAAAAAAAAAACCTCACCATAAAGGAAAAAGCAAACTGGGCCACAATAAATTAGAAAATTTCAGTTAGACAGTATAAAGTCATGCTAAAGAATGGAAGAAAATAATCATGGCACATATCATCAATATGGGATTTTTATCTGAACTATACAGAAAACATCTTAAATAAATAAGAAAAAACAAAAACAAGATACAGTGAAAAAAATGGATGAGAGATTTAAAATGCCTTCTCAGAACAGTATATCTAAATGAACAGTAAACATGTAGAAGACTTCATCAATAATTAGAAAAAATACAAGTTTAAACAGTGATGTAATAAAAAATACTTATTAAAAAATCTAAAATTTTAAATTAACATACCAATTGTTAGCAAGACTATGAAGCATTGGAAATTCTCTTTTGATGAGTATATAAACTGATCACTCACTTTGGGTACTGTTTGACATTAGTTACCAAAGAAGCTGAACATAGATATGGATAGGAAGACATACAGATCCTATAACTTAACTATTTCATCTGTAGCTATATATCCAATAGGAACCCATACATGTATGTACACCACATCATCTACAAAAAAGTGCCATTGTTCGTGGCAGCTCAATATTTTAGACAATTCACTGTTCATGTACAATATAAAAGAAATCCAATTTTGCTATCAGATAGTGGAAAACCACAGAGATAAAATAATAAATACCACAACTACACACAACATGGTGATTCTCACAAACAGAAAACTTAAACATTGAATAATACATTTATTAATTTCACATTGTAAATATGATAAAACTGTGTGATGTTGTTAGAAATTAGAATAATGGTTATCTCTGAGAGTAGAAGTGTGTTTAAATGGACATACATGGAATTTCATTCACTTTCCTCATTGCTGTGATAAAATATCTGATGCCTAAAACTTAAAGGAGGAGAGAAGTGGGCTCATGGAGTAGTTTACAGTTACCTGACTCCAAGAAGGAATGACATGGCATAGAGGGATAGTGGAAGAAAAACTGCTCATGTGGTAGTGACAAGCAGCAGAGAGCCAAGAAAGGAGCTGAGAGGGAGATACACTCTTCTAGGTCACTCTACCAGTAACCCAATCCCTCTGATCAGAATTATATCCTAAGAGCACTCTAGTTTTACCATCCCATGATTTACTCTCCTACTTACAGCCCTGCTGATGGGTGCACAATGACACTGAAGGACAGACTCAGTCCAGGCCATAATATTCTACCCCTGGCCACCAAAAGACTCATGCACATCTCTTTACATAAAATGCATTTAGTCCATCTCTAGGAGGTGCCAAAGTCTTGCCAGTTATAGCACTGCTGAAAGGTCCAATCCAAAGTCTTCTCAGACTCAAGGGAAACTCATCTCTGAACCTTATAAAACTTGTTACAGAGGCCAGGGACACAGTTCAGTGGCACAAGCACTTGCCTGGCAAGTGCAAGGTCTTGAGTTCGATCCCTGGTAACCCCCCCAAAAAAACAACTTGTTACAGTTTGCATCCAGGTGTTCCCCCAAACTCTCATGCAGTTATAGGTGGGGCCTTTTCAGAGGTAGTTGGATCTAGAGTGTGTGATGTTGGAATGGATTCGTGGTGCAGTAATACCATCAAGGACACTAGAATTAAGGGTGTGAGTTACAGTCTCCCTAAGGAAACCTGGGTAAAAGATAAGGGCTAGAAAGATCTGTGGTCATCCCTTGTTGCTTTGCTATGTTATACCCTCTGTAAACTGTTTTTCCTCTGCAATGCCTGTCTGGAATGCCACCCTTCCTTGGAGACAGCCAACTATGGACTGAAACCTAAAAACTGTGAGCTAAATAAACCTTTCCCCCTTTAACTGTGGGTGTCAGGTGATTTGGCTCATCGATGAGATAAAAGTAAATAAGACAGAATTCAAAAAGAAAGTTAACCACTTCTAACATACAATAGGACAGTGTTAATATTCCCATTCCAAAAGAGAAGAATAGAGGGATTAAAAAAAGGAATGGAATCAAAGCAACAAGCAACCCAACAGGACAAGCATTAAATTCTGAATCTCTGTGTCCAGCACTTGGGAAAAGTTGTGATATGAGATGATGAGTGCCAAAGGACTTAAGCACCCCTATCCTTACAGCATGTCCAGCCACAGTTCTCCTATCCTCTCTCTGGGGTGGCCGTGCTTAATGATTGCTACTTTCCCCAGACAATTAATGTCCCTGCTTTCTCAAATTTTCTGGTGTCCGCACTACACTTTCAGCTTCACTCACACAGCTTTACACATTGGCCTATCTGGAGCACACTGCCTGGCCTCCAGGCTTTCTTCTGAAATCTAGGTAGAACCCTCTACGACCCCACAATGCTTGTACTCTACATACCTATAAAACCAGCACAATGTAGATGATGCAAATGTCTGCTGCCACCTCAAGCAGTAGTCAGGTCTTCTTGCATCTTGGCTGCAGAGGACTCAAGCACCTGGATGCCTGAGTACTGTGAACCAATTCCCAAAGAATCAATTTCCTAGGAGACCTTTTTTGAGCACAGTACCCTGGGACTCTTCTCAGAGTAAAATCTTATTATTGCACCACTGAGCTCAAGAATGACACGGTCTTCTTGTTTCATGATATATCCTCAAGTCATCTTGTCTAATACCCTTCTGAAAAGTACTTAGCTTCTTTTTAAGTTAACCTTAATAACAACCAAGCTCTCATCTGCTCCAACTTTGTGAGTACTTCCTTTCTGAAAAAAATGGAAAACTTTTAAAATGGGTTTTTGCTCCTGATTTTTAGAATAAACAGCCTTGAAATTTCCTCCAACACATTACTTAGTCTATTACCTTTAATCTCAACCTCCCTCAAAGTTTTAGGACTGGGAGGTTGAGATTAAAGGTAATAGACTAAGTAATGTGTTGGAGGAAATTTCAAGGCTGTTTATTCTAAAAATCAGGAGCAAAAACCCATTTTAAAAGTTTTTCATTAAAAGTTTTTCATCTCTCTCATATCCTAAAAGAGAAATGAAGATAAATTTTCTGACAAATCATAGAACATACAGTCTCAAGTCCACCTGACAATGGAGTCTTTCTTCTCAACTGAAACCTCCTGAACTTGGCTTTTGCCATCTACATTTCTGTTGGCATTTTGGTCTTCTGAGCTCTGACAGGAATCTCACATCAAAATTAGCTTACAGCCCTCTAAGCCTAAGACTTTTCTAGCAAACATCTCCAGATCTTTCCAAACTGCAAACTAATTCAAACGGTTTCTAAACCATATGGTGTGGTATTCACATCAATGACTCCACTCTCAGTATCAAAATCTGTCTTAGTGTCTTTCTTCATCACAGAGAAAAACTATGTGACACCTACGATTTAAAAGAGGAAAGACTTATTTAGGTACAAGTTTTTAACCACAGTCTGCCTACTCAAAGGCAGAAAATGGCATTGAAGGGAGGCATACTAGAGGAAAACCTGCATAAATCATAGTAGTGAGGAAGCACAGAGTGAATTGAGGAGCCAGAAGGTAGGTATGTCCTTCCAAATCATGGCCACATTGACTTAGCTCTTCTCACCAGACCCTATCACATAGTACCAAGCTAGCTATGTCACTCCCATTATTCAGTTACCTTCTGAAAGGCCACCTCTGAGGACATGAGGCATTTTGTGGAGAGTCTTGATCCAAATCATAACACACTGATGATTGCTTTATTTTGTTTTTCTATTATTCTGAGTTGTATATAAATGACTGCTTTATGGGGGCACAGAAGTAGTTTATGGAACTACACCATTATGATGGAATACGTTTATGTGTATATTACAATCCAGTTTTTAAAAAGGTATTTAGAATTAAGTAGTATTTTCAAGAAGTTACTCAGAATGCCAAAAGCTTAAATAATGACTGAAGATACTTAAAATTTTAACCTAAAATGACAGGAAAACTAAAAGAAAAAATAAAGGACTATGTTTAAAAATCAGTGGGATAGCATCATTATTTATGCTTTTCTAGAAGATCAGTAACTATAAGTAACACTGTTTGCCTCCTTAGTGTCTAATTATTAGAAAACATTGAAACTGAAATAACAACCTACAAATAAGCTGTCAGTGAAAATATTTAAAGTATTTAGGCAAAGGCTGCATGATCATAAGTCAGAGAACCTGAAAGGGGTTTACCACTATGGGAAAGAAGCTGGAGAAGATAAGCTCTACTCCTTTTTCTTCTAAGATGCTTTGGTTCACGATGAAATTGATGTTAAATATAAAAATGTCCCTCTTCCCTTTCTTATTCATCATATTTTTCTCTCTGTTCCCACTCCATAATTCCTCTTTCCCTTTACTGGCTACAAAAAAGACATCAGTACAAGACATAGGGATTTTTTTCTCAACTGTTCCTCATTCAGGAGAGTGTCACAAAGACTTAGTGATACAGTAAGGCCCTTTTAATGGGTCAGATTAGAGTGTTCTGTACTGCATGCCAACTCGACTGCCCCCAAAGGAGAAAGTATTTTGGAACTGGATATTACTCCTCCCCAAATATTTTTCCAAGAATCTTGGAGAACTTCACTACTTCAAAAAACACACAAGAAAATATGTGTACAATTTCCCTTACTAGATAACTTCATAAATATTTCACACCTGATTACAGATGTCAAAGAAGTATGCAGAATACTTTCGATGACACCTCTATCTTTTGGGTACACAGAAACTCCCTAAATAACAGCATTTTACACTCATTTCAGTATATTAGTGCTCAAGTAATTCAGGTGTCATTTTGTTTGATTATCCTTTACCCCAAATCAATAATATACAGAGCATTTAGATCAATGAGAAATCTTCATACTGAGTAATATCTACTGCAAAGCAACAGATACTTACAGCATTCTGGACAAGCCAGTTTTGAATATAAAGCAATGAAAATTGAGCTTACTTCATGGAGGAAAAGAGAAGGGAAGATTTTTGGGGCAAGGAAAGAGAAAGGGAATTGTAACCAAGACGGAAACCAATCTCATCAATGCAACCATCAAGAAGCTCAGGATTTGGGAATTTAGTGTTTTGAAATGCAATAAGTGTGAAGTAGGGATAAGAAAAGCTCAATTAAAAATGCAGTATACCCTGCTACATAGAATCCTAAGTAGCAGTCAGTATTGTCCCTCAGACAACCAGGAATGAACTGAATGGTAATTTCTAAACAAGGTGAACAGAGTCCTGGGGACTGAGGGGAATATAGCAGATAGATCAGATAGCTTGGGTTTTGGTGCAAAATTTAAGATGTCCTCTGCTTAATGACAAGTTCTGTGACCAATCATAGATTAATGCAAAGCCTATCATTCACAACGAAGTAGGTGACCATAATGAAGTACACAAAGTTTACTCTAAGCTTTAGCTTACCTTTTAAATAATATGAATGAATTGATCAAAGTCATTACACACTTTGCAAAAATGTAAAATGATAGAAAGAAATATGAATGAAAAAATTTTACATTGATAAGACACAGAACTTCTATTCAAGGAACAGAAGAAAATTGAAAAACAAACAAGACAAAAATTCTATTCTTCTTGGAAATGATGTTATATTACAATACTAAATTCAAACAATATAAAATAGATAATCAACTTTAAAAAAGAAAATTACACATAAAGTAAGATTAGTCATATCTAACATGACGTACAGTCTAGGAGGGAAAACAATGAAATGTACAGTGATATACCTGTTCATCTGAGTTCTACTACATGTAAATGATAAGATTATGGCAGTACATGAAGAATAGGAATGAATAATTAAAGTTAACAGGCTCAGCCTTCTGGGTGTAGAAAATGAAAAATACCCCGACACTTAGAAACTAAACTTTTAGATAATCCAGACATTAAAAAGAAATCAAAAGGTGTGTATGTATGTCAACTTGATAAGGCTTGAGAGCCATTCAGGAGATAAGTAAAGCATACTAGGTTAGTGATGGAGGCATGACCTTGAGAACTGTATATAGTCCTTGTCCTCTTTCTTTCTGGCACTATTCCTTTGCTATGCTTTGGAACACCGTACACTAAGTGCTTTTGCTCTACCATGCCCTCTGCCATATATTTCTTCTCTGAAGTCAGTTGAGCATGGACTGAATCCATTGAAACTGGTAGCCACATAAGTTTCAGGTGTTGGATATTTTTCCCAGCAATAGGAAAGCAGACCAATACAGAAAATTGGTACCAGAGAAGTGGCATCATTGATGTGACTATACTTAACCATCTGATTCAGAAGCCTTTGGAATTGGTTTATAGGGGGAATTTGGAAAAGTTTGCAGAAGCAGGCTACATAAAGCCTAAGCTATTATAAGAAGTCTGATGGTTAATTCTTGTTAGAGTTTAGAAGAGCAGAATACTGATAGAAATGCAGAAAGTAAAAACTAGACTGATGATGTTTCATTTGGGAATGAGGACTCTATTGAGTATTGGACTACAGACTATGCATGTTACACTCTGGGGAAAAAAAATGTCTATATTTTGCATATGTCCTAAGACTTTGCAGAAGGCTGAATTTAAAATAGAGCACTAATTCAACTGTCAGGAAGAATTTGAAGGCAGCCCACATTCAAGCATTAACATGTTTACTGATGGTTGTTTTTAGTCAGATTTATGGTGAAAATTAAGATCATGTATCAGAGCAAAAGTATGTGAAAAACCTTGAATCTCAAACCATGTAAGGCATGATGAAAACAGGTGTGTTTACTAAAGAGATTAGAGCCTTTGAAAATAAACTAAGTACTTGAACATGGAGAAGAAAGATGTTTTGAAGGTGTTTTAGTTACTTTTCTCATCACTGAGACAAAATACTATCACCTAGAAGTTAAAGAAGAAAGTTGATTTCAGCTCACAGTTTGTAGAGGTTTCATTTCATAGTCATTCAGCTGCAAGGCAAAGTGGCATGGCAGAGGGGCATCACAGAGGAGAAATAGTTCATGACATGGCAGGCAAAACACAGAAAACAGAAAGAAGCAGCAGTGAAGCAAGCCACCTTTTCCCCTTTACTCCACCTAAGCTAGAAACCTTTAGGGTGGCTCCACTCACACCCAGAGTAGGGCTTCCATTATCTGCACACATATCTATGCTAAACCAATTTAGTGCACTAATCTAACACCACACACCCTTAAACCCCGTCACCTCTGAAAAACTCCACCTAAGAGTAGGTGAGGCTTTGTACAGACATCTAGATACAAACTGTAACAGAGACCATCTCAGAAATTAAGAAGACCTCACACATCAGAGTCTCAAGGGAGAAAAGTAAAACCTTTCATTTGAGAAGAGCACCCTGGGCTTCTGGCTCAAGAAGAGGTGTCTTGAGAACTTGTTCCCAAGGATTCATTTCAACATATTCAGTCTTGCAAAAACTCAGAAGTTGTTGTTGCCATGGGCCAAGGGGTGCTGGCAACTGCTTAAACTGGTGTAAGTCCTTGCTATGATCCATAAAATGGTGATTGTTGAGGCATGCAGAATGCAAAAGTTGTTGGGGCATGAAGATATCGACCTAGATTTCACTGAAGGACTATAAAGCCAAGCAATATGTCCCTGAGAGGCAGGAATGTGAAACTATAGAATAAAGCTAAGGATCAGTGAAGATCCCAGGAAGTTAGAGATTCCAGGAACATAAAGCTGGTGACCCAGAAAGATCTGGAAGCAGAACAAAACAAAAAAATACAGCCTAAGTGAAAGGTTGTTTGGGATGCAGTTAGCTAGGCCAGTTCGGCGAGGCTGCCTGAATCCTCTGAAATGAATTTACATCTCACCATTCAATGCCTCGGATGCTAGATGTGGAGTTACAGGACTTAATATCTGCCTTGTTAGGTTTTGGTCCTATTCTTTCCTATTCCCCTGCTCCTCCCTCTTGAAAAGGGAATGTGTGATATTTAAGCTTATATGTCAACTTTATCAGCCTGGGAGCTGCTAAGGTATTAGTAAATCATAAGGTATATATGGTGGGTCCTGGAAGTTTGACTTTGAGTACTATATATCATACTGTTTCCCTAATAACCAGGGCTCATAGGGTCCAGGGAGGGGTGAAAATGGGAATGATACAACTCACCATTAACCTTAGTGATCCCCTAACAAAATCTTTGCTTCTTACTCATGTGACTTTATGTTGTGCTGCTCTAGATGTCATGGTTCCAGAGGAGAAGGCTCTACCAGGTGGTACAATGGTTCTATTAACTGGATGCTAAGACTTCTCCCTGGTCATTTGAGTTGCTCTTGCCCCTGACTCAGCAGGACACAAAGGGAGTTATGGTGTTGGAAGGGGTGATTACCAAGGAAAACTGGAATGTTATTCCACAAAGGAGTTAGGGAACAGTATGTCTTGAGTGCAGAAGATCCTTTAGGATATCTTCTAGTATTATGATGTCCTGCTACTGTGGACAATAGGAAACTACAACCCAATTCAAGTAGGGTGACAAATGGCCATACCTTTTAAGAATAAAGGTATGGATCATCATCTGCATGTGAAAAACAAAGACCCTCTGAGGTTCCTGCCTTAGGCCACAGTAATACAGACTGTGTACTAGAAGGAAATATTTATAAAAACAAGCTAAAACCATGTGGCTAGTTACAAAAATGATAATTATAATTATCAGGAATATTTCTTCACATTTTGTTAATATGCTTGTGCATATACTTTGGTTCATGGATTTAATTTATCCTGTGATTTTGTAAGTGATAGCTGTATTTGTGTTTTTATGAGAAAGACAGCAAGTCATGTTTGTCACCCAATACAGAGTTTGCAAACAAAAACAAAATTTTGCCAAATACTTCTGTTTGTGAACCAAAGTATTTGCAAATAAAAGCATTTTTCAATAGAGTTATCACTCTATAAGATATCCTTGTTTTCTTTCTCCCTATTAATATAAACCATAATAGAAAATTGATTGACTTAATGTTGTTATTTAAATATTGTTGCAAATAGATAAATAAATATTGTTACATCTACATTAAAGTTACAGAATATCTGGACAAGGAACTAGTGTGTATTAGGTGGCAGGCTAGATAATCATAGTATATTAGGTGGAATTATTAGCTTATTATTATGCATATTTGGAAATTAATTATGAGTTAAGGAGATACATGTATGTGTACATCCATGTATGTGTTTTTGTGATCTCTGTGTGTCTGTATAGTGATACTTTTCCCATCCTCATTGTGGTTCAGGAAGTTTATATTTGTAATCCCATGGAAAAGTTATTGGAATTCTAGTGAGTTAATTTCAATCTACCACTTCCAGTGCAACCCATGGCAAGAACAAAGACACTAACACACATTTATAGTTATGGGGAACCAAAAGAGTTCTAAGACCAGCCAGGATGAAGGCTTATCAGAACAAAGGACTTGACCCAGCGCCTAATCCAGATTTTATTAATTGGTGAATAAGAGAGCACTTGAGGATAAATGACTGTGAGAATGGTGGGAGATACATGAGTACTGTAAGCAGGACTGTGTAGGAGGCCTGAAAGTACCTCTGCAAAATGCAGAGAGAAGGATATGCAGAAAGAGCAATCTACATAACACAATTGAGGCAGCATTTACTGTTTAGGAGGTGGTTGCTTCAGCTCTGATATGTAGACTTTTCTGCCCTGGGAAGTCATAGCCTCTTATTTTGAAACTTGAACCCACTTGACAGCCCTGGCTCAACCATGTTTTGATGGGGTCACAAGGGCAGGGAAACAGTAACTGTTGCCTAGCTTCAAAGATTACACATCAGCACCTCAGCTAGGATATGGCTTAGTCATACAAGGAGATAGGGCCAGGTTTAGCCAAAGTGGAGTGAATTGAGCTTTGTTTAAGGAGAGTCACCCTGGTGGTTTCCTACCTGTCTTATATGTTTCTCTGTGTGTGCCTGAATGTGTTTCTGTATGTATTTAATTGTGAACTTGGCTGGCTTTGGAATGCATCAAGGGCAGGGCTGACCAGCTTGGAGGCAAAGCTTCATGAGCATTTACAGTCATTCTCCTTAATTTGCTTTACTGCATGAGCTCTGCCTCCCTTCAGACTGGTGGCAAATTAGATTCTTATAGGAGTATAAACTCTACACTTCAAATTTGTATGTAAGATCTAATGCTGAATGCATTAGATATTGAGAAAGAAGAGTTAATACTCATATGACTAGATCAATTTTACCTGTCTGTATCTGTTAATGTAAACAACCATTTTGAAGGTAATGATACCCAATATTGCAACCATTGTCAAGTTTCTATTATCCTGTTTTGTAAACCTGTAATGTTACTGTTGTGCATTCACTCTAGTCATTTGTTTGTCTCTTTTGCTTTTTGTCTTTCTTATATGTGTCTTTTTTACTCTTAAATAAAAAAAATTTGTATGCAAGAGTTCTAGGTTGCATTCTTCTAATGTGAATCTAATGTCTGATGATTTGAAGGGGAGCTGAGGTAGTGATGTTACTACCTGGGATCAATTGCAAATTCATGATTAGCAGAGAGGTTGAACTGCAAGAAATCATAATAAGTCAATTTCTTGCAGATCTATATCAAAACCCTTTGAATGGCCAGCGACAATTAAACTTCTTGGGTGTCACTGCCTTCAGTCCCCTCCATATAGGACCATTTAGTCTCAGCAATATACAATCAAGGCTCCCACTGATTCTGCATCATAGTGAATTATAGAATTATCTTGTCATATATTACAATGTAAAAATAATATAAATGAAGCACACAATAAATATAATATGTTTCAACCATCCCAAAATCACTTCCCCGCCCCAGGGAAAAAATTGTCTTTCATGAAACCAGTCTGTAATGTTAAAAATTTTGGAGACTGACCTGGGGACCTCGGCAGCCAGGTAAGCAGAACTTCTTGCCCTGGCAGTACCTCCCCCACCCTCCCAGACCTCGACAGCCAGGCTAGCAGACTTTCATCCCCGGCAGCACCTCCCCCAGCCCAGAGACCTTGGCAGCACCTCCCCCAGCCCAGAGACCTCCACAGCCTGTGGATCATTGATGGCAGCACCTCCCTCTCCACCCCAGTGTCTTCAACATCCCAGGGACCAGCAACATCCTGTCCACCACCTGCAGAGGCCTGGTGGGCTTGTGGAAGCCTCAGCAAACCCTTACCCACACAGAGGACCTCAGCGGGCCTGAAACTGTGCAGTGAGTTTCCCCCTCAAGTAGAGGACATCAGTGGGTCAGCAGGAACAGCAACGAGCCCTCCCCTTCAACTGTAGGATTTTGGAAGCCCAGCAAGAGTGTGAGTGAGTCCTTCTTCCATACAGAAATCACCAGGTGGGTTGAGGACAGGGCTGACAAGGCCTCCCCCAACCTGAGAAACATGAAAGGGCCTAGGAGACCCCCATGTGATACAGTAGGCTCCCAGCTGAGGCACACAGTATAGCCAAGAAAATCTGGCAGCATTGAACAGCATAAAAACCACAGTAACAACAGAAGCTAAGGAATGGCTTATGTCAATACTCCTAGGCTAGTCCATCTAGGGAGACTATAAGACTCACCCAAAAGAATCTACAAGAGAAATCCAGGTGACTGGCCCCTCCACTTCATTGAGGGACTCAACAATTGGACAAATATCACTCATACGGTAGGACCCTAAGATACACACAATAGTCACTAGAGACTAGTGGGATTGAAAGACAAAAATATTAACCCAAGAGGTGAAAATGACAAGATGAAAAAGCCAAATGCTATCTCAAACATCCAGTCCATCATGAAAAAGTATAGGGGACATTGAAATAGAGGACATTGAAAGTCAAACACTTGAAATTTCTGAAAAGATAGCAAGTGAAATAAAGAAACAAATCCATGAAGCTATAGAGGAAATCAGATTAGAAATAATGTCTCAGATAAAGAAAAAAATGACAATCTTAATAAAGGAGTTGCTCGGCATAGCTAGAGAAGGCATAGATAAAAAAAAAGTACAGAAGCATGGGGAAATGATGGAAACATTGAATGAGCAACTTAGGAAGCAAATAGAATGCATGAAAAATTTTCAGAGAGATATCCAAGAAATACAAAACTCCACTGAAAGCTGGTGAAACCATTTAAATGAAGCTGAGGGTAGACTTTTAAATCTCGAAGACATGATCACAGCTAGTGATCATGAAAGGAAAACACTTGTAAAAATAAAAAGGGAGAATGAAATAACAATTCAACAACTTCGAGATAATGCAAAGAGAACCAGTATAAGACTGAAAAGCATCAATGAAAAAGCAGGAGTCAATAAAACTGACTTAAAAAAACTATTTGCAGAAGTAATAGTGGAAAATTTCCCAAATGTAGGAAAAGAATCAGATATGCAGATAAGTGAGGCAAGTAGAAAGCCAAACAGTCATAACCAAAATAGATCTATACCCAGTCATATAATAATTAAGATCCCAGACATACGGCATAATAGCATAACACTAAAAGCTCTTAGAGAAAAGATACAAGTCACCTATTAAGGAAAGCCCATTAGAATCACAGAAGACTTTTTAGCACAAACCCTCAAGTTAAGATGAGCTAGGATTAAAGCATTCCAAGCCCTGGAAGAAAACAACTTTCAACCCAGATTCATGTACCCTGAAAAACTTTCTTTTAAAATTGGTGGAGAAATAAGATACATCCATGATAAAGAGCAAGTGAAGAAATTCATGTCTACCAAGCAACCCTGGAAAGAATACTAAAGGAAATACTAGAGAGAGACAAAAATGACTACAATTCCCAGAACAACAACAGAAAGAAACCACCAGGCAAGACACGCAGTTAAATGAGGGGGAAAAGCAGGAAACCAACAACAGAAAAACAACAGGCCAAAGTTAGGCCAGTACATAGCACTTATATCCATCAATGCAAATGGCCTCAATTCAATGATTAAAAGAAATAGGCTAACAGAATGGATCAAGAAACAGTATCCAACAATATGCTGTATACAAGAAATACATCTGACTCAAAAGGAAATTCATAGACTAAGAGTCAAAGGATGGAAAACAATATTTCACATGACAGGAAGCCAGAAAAAACGAGCATAGCTATTGTGTTTGCAGACAGTGTAACTTCAAACCAAAAATGGTCTATTCTGTTTGCAGATAGTGTAAACTTCAAACCAAAAATGGTCAAAAGAGATTAAGAAGGTGATTACATACTTGTTAGGGGGAAAATTCAAGAGGAAGAGCTAACAATCATAAATATATATTCACCAAATACAGGAGCACCCAACTATATATGACAAATACTAATGGACATGAAAAACCAAACATGAAATAGCATAATCATAACAGGGGATCTTAATACCCCATTCTCACATAGAGACAGATCAGCTAGACAAAAAGTTGACAAAGAAATAGCAGAACTTAATCAAACCTGTGAACAAATGGACTTAGTAGATGTTTACAGAGTGTTCCACCCAACATCAGAATACACATTTTTCTCAGTTGCACATGGAACTTTCTCTAAAATAGATCATATATTAACCCATAGAACATGCTTAAATAAATGCAAAAGGTTTGAAATTATCCCATGCATATTATCGGATCATAGTGCATGGAAATTAGAAATTAATGGTAAAAGGACCTGCAAAACCTACATTAACACATGCAAATTAAATAGCAACCTCTTGAACAACCAATGGGTTACAGATGAAATTAAAGAAGAAATTAAACAGTACCTAAAATTCAATGAAAATGTAGATACAACATACCGAAACTTGTGGGACACAATGAAAGTGATCCTGAGGTAAATATACAGTAATAAATTGTCACATCAAGAAAACAGAGCAAGAGGACAGCTAATCTGCCTTCTGGGGGACTGTACAACTGGCACAGACTCCCAGAAGAGAACAAAAATGGGCCCCTTGGGGACCCACCCTGCTGAGCCTAAGTGACTCCGACCACAGGACAGCTAATCTGCCTTCCGGGGGACTGTGCGACTGCCGCAGACTCCTAGAAAAGAACAAAAATGGGCCCCTTGGGGACCCACCCTGCTGAGTCCAAGCAGCACTGGTGCATGTGCTTAGAATCAAGGACAATTACCACCACCACCACCATCTCCCCCCGCCCCTGTCCTGGCAAGTAACCTGCTGGTTTGGAGGTCTGGCTAAATTGATAGCAACTAAGGAACATTAAGCAACTAAACGCTAGTATTGTTTTGTTAATTTTGCAGGCCTAGGGTCAGCAACCTGAGCATCTCTTTGGAAGATGACAGTAGGCAATGTAGCAAATATGGGGGATTCTCTTCTGTCTTGTCTTCAAGGCCCCAATATGGTTCTCATTGTTTTGCTTCACTCTGGTTTTTTTTTTTTGGCTTTATTTTATATTGTGTTTTTATTGGTTTTATTCTGTTTTGTTTTTGGTTCAATTCCACTATACCTGTTGGAATGGTCAGCTATTCTGAACATAACAAGATATACTGTAGTAGCTATTGTTTTCATGGTATCTTTCTTTGAAGTTCTATACTAGTTCTGCTGCTTTGTTTTGATTGACTTTGTTCTGTTATGTTCTGCTGGATTTTACTATCTTTAAAATTAAAAAAAGAAAACAGAACAAGCACAAATAAACAACCTAATGTTACCCGTCAAGCTTCTAGAAAAAGAAGAGCAAGTTAAACCCAAAACTCATAGAACAGAGGAAATTATAAAGATCAGAGCAGAAATTAATGCAATTGAGACTAAGAAAACAATACAAAGAATTAATGAATGGAAGACATGGTTCCTTGAGAGAATAAGCAAAGCTGATAAACC
This sequence comes from Dasyprocta punctata, assembly GCA_004363535.1. NCBI lineage: Eukaryota > Metazoa > Chordata > Mammalia > Rodentia > Dasyproctidae > Dasyprocta > Dasyprocta punctata. Next base: position 40,348 of record RJWM01009162.1, read on the forward strand.
TCTAGCCAAACTTATCAAGAAAAAGAAAGAAAACAAAAACTCAAATTCATGCAACAAGGAATGAAAAGGGAGAAATTACTACAGATCTCATGGAAATTCAAAAGAACATGAATACCTACTTTGAAAATCTTTACTCACATAGGGTGGAAAACACAGAGGACAAATTCCTAGAAATGTATGAACTACCAAAGCTGAGTCAAGAAGGTATAACAATTTTGAATAACACAATACTAGCTACTGAAATTGAAAAAGTGATTAAAATCTTACCAACAAAGAAAAGTCCAGGTCCTGATGGATTCACAGCTAAATTCTGCAAGAAACTTAGAGAAAATTTAATGCCAATACTCTTGAAACTCTTCAATGAAATGGAAAGGGAAGCAATTCCCCATAACTCATTCCTGGAGGGAAGAATTACTCTGATACCAAAACTAGAGAAAGACCCAACCAAAAAGAAGAAATATAGGCCAACTTTCATAATGAACATTGATGCAAAGATTCTCAAAAAAATACCGGCAGATAGAATGTAACAAAACATTAAGATTATATATCATGACCAAGTGGTATTTATTTCAGGAATGCAGGGGTGGTTTAACATATGCAAATCAATAAATGCAAAACATCACATCAATAGAGCCAAAAACAAAAATCACATGATCATCTCAATAGATGCAGAAAAAGCTTTTGATAAAGTCCAACACTTGTTCATGACAAAAATTAAAAAAAAAAAAAACCTATGGAAACTCAAAATAGTTGGTATCTACCTCAATATGATAAAAGCCATCTATGACAAACCAACAGCCAACATTATACTAAATGGACAAAAACTGAAACCTTTCACTCTAAAATCAGGAACAAGACAAGGATGTCCACTATCCCCTTTCCTATTCAATATAGTTCTGGAAACATTAGCCAGAGCAATCAGGCAAGAGAGAGAAATAAAAGGAACAAGGATAGGAAAGGAAGAAGTTAAACTATCACTATTTGCACATGACATGATACTCTACACAGAAGACCCTAAAAACGCCAGCAAAACACTATTAGAGTTAAACAAATTCACCAGTGTAGCTGGATACAAAGTCAACACTCAAAAATCAATAGCATTCCTGTACACAAACAACAAACTCACTGAGACAGAAACTATGGAAATTACACCATTCACAGTAACATCCAAAAAAATAGTTAGGAATCAACTGAATAAAGACTGTAAAGGACCTATATGATGAAAACTATTGTACACTAAAACAGGTGATTTAAGAGGATGTTAGAAAATGGAAAGATATTCTTTGCTCTTGGTTAGGGAGAACCAACATTGTGAAAATGGCCATACTCCCAAAAGTTATACAGATTTAATGCAATCCCAATCAAAATACCATTAACATACCTTACAGATCTAGAGAAAACACTCCTAAAATTCATCTGGAACCAGAAGAGACCTAGAATAGCAAAGGTAATTCTGGGCAACAAAACAAGGCAGGAGGCATCTCAATCCCTGACTTGAAATTGTACTACAAAGCTACAGTGGTAAAATCAGCATGGTACTGACAAAAAAAAATAGACCTCAGGATCAGTGAAACAGATTAAAAGATGAAAATACAACTACAAAGTACTCAGCCACCTTATATTTGGTTTTTTTTTTTTTTTTTTTTTTTTGCGGCACCGGGGATTGAACTCACAGCCTCGCGCCTGCCGGGGCAAGCGCTTAAGGCACTGAGCCAAACTCCCGGCCCTAGCCACCTTATATTTGACAAAGGATCTAAACATGTTCACTGGAAGAAAGATAGCCTCTTTAATAAATGGTGCTGGAAAAATTGGCTTTCCACATGCCGAAGACTGAAACTAGACCCGTGTCTATCACCAAGCACTAAACTAAAGTCAAAATGGATCAAAGATCTAAATATTAAAATACAAACACTAAATTTACTGGAAGACAAGGTAGGTAAAAATCTTGAAGACACAGGGGTAGGCAAAGAATTCATGAACAAAGCACAAACTGCACGGGAAGTACTTCAAAGAATCAACAACTGGGATCTCATCTTATTAGAAAGTTTTTGCACTTCAGAAGAAATCACCAATAAAGGAAAAAGAAAACTCACAGAATGGGAAAGAATTTTAGCCAACTGTCCCTCCAACAAAGGACTTATATCCAGAACTTATAAAGAATTTAAAAACATCAAGCCCCCCAAATTCAAAGACCCGATCCAAAAACGAGCATCTGAGATGAACATGCACTTCTCAGATGAAGAAATACAGACGGCAAATAAATACATGAAGAAATGCTCAACATCACTGGTCTTTCAATTGTGTTGGAAAGTATCTTGCCCAGCACTGGAAAAGCTGACTAATACAGATTATTTACCATGTTCCATTATATATTGGAAATATTTAACTCGCTTTTTGAATTTTCAGGGGTTTAGAGTTAAGACTTTGCTTTGAATGTGAGAAAAGATACTGGACTTGGACTTTTAACAATGCTGGAAGTATTATGCATTTGGCAAGGGCAGTAGTGACTTATTCATTGTATGTGGGATAGTTATATCATATTAGATAGAATTATGACCCTATATTTATTTGGATATAAAGTATAGTTTAAGCAAATGTGTTTGAGTGTTAAATTGACAATGGATATAATGTGGCAATAAAGTCAGGTTGCAACTTGATTGGGTTAGGACCCATCCAGAAGATTAATAAAGCATGTTTCTGCGTGTCTGGGTAGATCATAAAGTCGTAACCTTACCATGTCTGGTCCCTGGCCCCTTCCTCTCTGCTAGTGCTCTCCTGACCTGCTTTTTAGCCACCATGAACTAAGTGTTTTCTGCTATACACTTCTGCCATGCAGTTTCTGCCTTGAAGTCAGTTGACCATGGAATTCTTCCTTTAAAAGCATAACCTAACATTCTTCTTTTGGTTGGGGGTGTCAGGTATTTTTTCCAGCAATGGGAAAGCTGACCAATACAAAAAAAGGAGATTAAAAAGTAATTTGAACTACATGAATATAAAGATGTGATCTATCAAACTACATGATGGAGAAAAAGAATGCTTGGAGGGAAATGTATAGCACTGAAACAACTATATTAGAAAGGAAGACAGATTCAAAAGAAATGATCTAAATCTTTAACTAAGAAACTAGAAAAAGAAAAATTAAATCCAAGTAGCATGAAAAAATAATAGTAATGAAAAACATTAATACAATGAACAAGAGAAAATCAATGAACCTAATAACTGATTCTTTCAGATGATAAATAAAATTGATACACTTCTAGCCAGACTGGTCAGTGAAAAAAAAGCACAAATTACCAGTTTCAAAAATGAGAGTGCAGACACCACTATAGGTCCTGCATACATTAAAATTATAAGGAATATTATGAATAACTGCCAGTAACTTTGAGAAATTACAAGTGCCAGCACAAAGACAACTACCTTAATTATAATTGTAATTACTGGTATTGCAAAGATCCTACCTCAGTCAAATTGTGAATGGAAAGGAGCATAAATTCCTAACAAAAAGAACTTCAGGTAAACTGGCCCTTCTGAGACCCCTCCTCCCAATCTCTTAAGGTCAAAAGCAGATTATAAATGTATGCATATTTTAAAAACCCTCATGTGAACTCAAGTAGCATATTTGCTCTCTTGACTATTTTTAACATTAATTGGGTAATATCTCATTGTATGGATGAACAATTTATTCTTGTGTTTATGAATATTTAGGTTATTCAAAGCAATACCACAGAAACATACCTGTAAATATCTCTCTATATATGTTTGATTGTTTCTCATATATATTAGCATGCATGTATGCATATATATGAATTTAAAGATCATGCACATTTTAGATATTATTAAACTGCTCCCTGTACTCTCTAACCATCACTAAACATGGTTTCTTGCCTCTTCCTATATCACCTGCATTTGCAATAACCAACCTTTTACATTTTTTCTGATCTTGTGTGAGATATAGCATATTTGTTTTCTGATTACTAGTACAGTTAAGCACCTCTTGCTATATATTATCCTATTTAGCTTGCTTTTCCAACCCTAAATTGCTTATTATAACCTAGACACTTATTTCTGGAACATCTAAAAATATTTCCCAAAATTTTCTTCTGAAATTTATTTTTAATATTCATTTCTTTAGTCAAGTATAAATAATATTCATATTTTCCATATGAATTTCAGCAGTATTTTATTAATTTAAATGGAAATTAGATTGGAACTGCATTGAATCTGTAGGTTGATTTATGATTTATTATCTAGTGTTTCCTACCATGAACATAGCATATCTCTCTATGTAGTTTATCTTTTACATCCTTTAAGAATTTTCTGACTTTATCAATAAAAGTCTTAGACGTTTTCTGTTGAATTTTATTTCTACCACATGGTATTTGCTACCATATCAAACATAATTTTTTATTTTGTTACATTTTCTACTTGACGTTGGCAGTAGTAATTATTGCTTGCTTATATCTGGAAAACTTGTTTTCATAAAGTTTCAGAGTCTTCTATATATATTTTGGCTTTTCAAAATTGATAATCATGTGTTTATAAATAAGAAGTTTCTTGTATTTTTTACCAATTCTTATATTCATCTTTCTGTGCTCTGTCATATTGTTTCAATAAATTTAATGTTAATATAAATAATGATAATGGACATTTTTATAGTTTAAATCAAAGAACAAAGTCAAAAATGACTATACAGAGAGGCAAAAAGGAGGAGGGACTGTAGTCCTAATTTCAAAGTTTTAATGTAAATTTATAGACTGAAATGTACTATGCATTCGGTCTTTGTTAAAGTTATCTCCATATATCCAGGAGAAAACAAATACAGTTCCTGGGTCCCACTTGAAGATACGCAAACAGGTGATCTCTGATTTGTCCATCTCCTCCTGCTGGCACATTTTTCTCAGGTAAGCAAGGCCTATACTATTTCATTCATTAGAATTTCTTTGTACATACAAGTTAAGGAAAGTCTAATTAATCCTAGTTTGCAAAAATGTTTATCATAAATATTGAAACCTACTTAATATTTTTCTTGTCTGCTGAGATAATCACATGAATTTATCCCTACTTATCAATGTCAACTATTTCCTTAACAGAGACTTACATACTGAATCTGCATTATTGATGTAGACGCCAGTTGGTCACAATGTATAACTTTCTTACAGCACTAAAGGTTATCTGACATTTTGTATCTATGATCTTAATTGAGACTGTCAACAGTGTGTTTTTTTCTACTGTCTCTAAGAATCTGTCAAATTTATGGAAGCTTTGGAAAACAAGTAGAATAGAGCTCTCATTTCTGTCACTTCCTTCCCCAAATCCCCCCACCCAGCTTATGTAAGACAGATCTTATCTATTCCATTCACTATTAGGAAAGAAAAAGTGCCTCTGAAATATTTGGGGCTTATTGTATTCTTGCAAAGTGACCTTTAACAGAATTAAGGGAGACTTTTATTCATACCTTTTAAAATTTGTTGTTGGTTTACTGAGTTCTATTTCTTCTAATACCAATTCTGTCAATTTAGTTCTCTAAATATTTGTGTTACTTTTCTTGCTGCTGAGACAAAATACCCAACATCTAATGTTAAAGGAGAAGAGGTCTATTTGACTCACAGTTTGTAGAGGTTTCTGTTCATAGTTAACTGTCTCCAAGGCATCACAGAAGAGAAACAGTTCATGGCAGGCAGAATGCATCAAAGCAGCAAAGTAGCAAGCTGTGAGCAACCGCAGCACACCTCCTTTTTCCCTTTTATTCACATCCAGGATGGGGCACCCTTAATCCTAGGTTGCACCATGAATCCATCCCATCATCACATCCATAATTCAGTATCACACACTTTAGATCCACTCACTTCCAAAAAGCCCCACTTATGATTGCATGAGGCTGCAGGGGAGCATCTACACACAAACCATAATAATGTAATTATGTAATTGTCAAATATGTTGGTATAAATTTGTTTTATCATTCATTTAAAAATAGACCTAATTCTCTGCTGTATGGTATGTCAATCTCTATGGTGTGCCTTTTGGTTTTGTTCAAAAACAGTACACCTCTTTCAAGGTTTCTTTTTAGTTAGCAGTTTTGTTAGTTTTCTTACTCATTTTTATTAATCTTGTAAAGAAACAATTGTTAGTATTGTCAGTACCACTATTTATTTTCATTTCTAATTACTCATTTTACCTTTAAAATGTTAATCCTATTTTCATTTGGTTTATTTTGTATTTTTCTAGCTTCATAAAGTAAATGCTTACTCATTTACTTTGTTTTTGTTTGCACTACATCCTCAGCCCTTTTTATATTTTATTTTTTTAAATTTTGATAGAGTGTCTCCCTAAATTGCAAAGTAGTTAAACTAGGCTGCAACACACGATCCTCCTGCCTCTGCCAACCAGAGTGCTGGGATTATGGGTATATACTAACGAATCTGACTTTGCTCCTATTTATGTATTTATTTTATTTATTTAAGAGAAAAAGAGACACAAAAGAAAAGCAAAAAGCAAAAGAGACAAACAACAACAACAAATCCAAAACAATAACAGTATAGGTATTCAAAACAAGATGATTGGAATTTAACAATGGTTGTAATATTGCATATTGTTACCTGCAAAAGAATTGCTTAGATTACCAGATATATACAGGTAAAATTGATCTAATCATATGGGTATTAACTGTTCTTCTTCAAGAACTAGTACAATTACTAGTCATTTTAGCTATCATATGTATATGCATACAAATTTGTCTTTTTTCTTTTCCCTTCCTTCTTTCCTCCTTTCTCCTATCTCAATTACTTTTTCTCTTTGAGCAATTTCTTACACTTACACAATATTTATTGTAGATTTTGGATCATATTTGTTTGCTGTTATTTAATTGAATGAATTCATGTCTATAAATTTTTCCTCTAAGTAATATATTTGTTGTACTAGGTAAGAACTAATCTGATGTACTTTTATTTTCATTTACCTACAAATATTTTGTAGATTTTCTTGTGATTTATTCCTTACTGAGTACTTATGCTATATATCTTTTGCTTTTGGATTTTTAATTTATAATTTAATTGTACTAGAGCCAGAAAAAAGTGGTATGTATATAATTTCCTTAACATTTATTTATATTTTCTTTCTTGCAAAGTGTCATCAGTTTTGTAAAGAAGTGCACTTGAAAAATAAATATAGTATATATGGTATTTTAAATGTTAATTTACTCATCGCCAAAACAGTTATGTTAAAATCCTTTACCATGATTTCAGAGATGTTCAATAGTATTTGCAACCGTGTAGAATTGTATTTTTACACTTTTAGATCAAGTATTGTGGTGTATACACAGGCATCATTATTATATCTTCCTGATGAAACATTTGTTTCATAGTCAGGTAATGTTCATCTTTAGCTCCATTTTACCTTAACTTCTACTTTGTTTTATATTAATACTGCTGTGTTAACATTCTTTTATGGTACTTTCTGTTCATTTATTTTTCTTATTGAGAATTTCTTTGTATGTTTTTAAAGAAGCAAACATGTAAATAGGTATACATCTGTCTTCCATTAGTTATATGTGTATGCATGTGTGTGTGTCTCTGTTACATATTTGTGTATACAATCATAGGAGACTAAGACAGAGAGAGAGCATAAATGTAGAAAAACACACATATCTACCCTACCAGGGCTCTGTAGTAGATGCTGGGGTATACATCCTAAATTGGTAGTGGCAAACCTACAGTACTTGTGTTATTTGCTTTCTCTTAAGGCAAAAGATGTTAATGTATGAGTTGTTTTTCCTAAACTAGAACCTCAGTATTCAGGTTTAATTGCAGTGTTGGCACTTTGCAACAAACTTTCAGTTTTCATTTGCAGTTTGGGCACCATCTCTGAAAGATTTGCCATCACTGTCCTAGATCCTCCTTCCCAAGCAGATACACCCATCTTTGCACTTCATAAGTATTAATAGCTAATGATTCCCACCTGCAACATTTTAAAAGGACTGTGGTACTCCCTCCACCTCCTATCTCTGCGACAGTTAATGATTAATTGACGGAGTGAAGAAGCGGGATGGGAAATGTATACCACTGTGTCCCACTTGCCTTAAGGGAAAACACAGTGTGTCACAGTTCATATTCTAAAGCTTCATGTATGATCAGACTGATACTAGATTTCCACTGAAATCACGATCCTGCCTAGTTTCTTTCTCTGTAGTATGATGCATTTCCTTACAAGTTTTACATGAGAAAACTTTCCCAGTAAGTCATTTGCACTAAATCCACATCCTAGGTTCTGCCTCAAAAGGAACCTAATACTAACACAAATATTATGGCACATAGTATTTGTAATTTAATAGACATTGATTGAATATAAGGAACGTGTGCATTGCACATGACGTAGTTTTTTCCCACAAATGTCCCAGCATTGTGAAATTATTCTTACACTGTGTGTAGGGAAACTCAAACTGTATGAAGTTGAAGAATGTGTATTTAGCTTGTAATAAGTGGTACATTTTAAAATCAAACTCAGATAAAATGGCTCCAAAATCCTTGTTTTTTACCTTTATGCTGCACTGTATGTATCATACTTGTTATTCAGGAATATCTATAGTTTTTCTATCTAGTGAAATGCAAGTTGATATGCATTGATGTAATTTGTTTAAAATAAAGGCAATATTTTATGAGTCATATAATATGTATAAGGGGGTTACTTATGGACAAGCATGAACTCTATTAAGAAGGAAATAAACATCTTATACATACCTTCATTTTCCTGAAAGGGGACATTTAATAGAAGTTGGAATACAACAAGAAGGAAAAAGACCATGTCAGCAAAAAGTTGTTGGTCATATACAACACATTATTGTATTGCATGAAGGTATCAGCACAGGAAATGTGCTTTTCAGACATAGGTACAGTGGTTTCTTTGAATGACTCTAAAGGAAAAGTTGCAAGTAGTGTTTTGGTACCAGCTTCAATAATGTGTATTTCAAAGCCACAACTAGTCAGCCATGCAATTGATTACATAGTCAACATTCAGTGGGACAATAGGTGTCAACAGATCCCACCCAGAATAACATGTCACCTTTCATTATTATCTTCATGAATCCATGATCAAATAAGAAATGTTTCATTTTTGTTTTTTTCCATTCCTAGCTTACTGTTCTTTGAAAGGTAACACCCCCACTCATGTTTTATAGCCACTTTAAAAAGTTATATAATCCTATTATATAATCCTATTTCATTAGCTACCCTGTAGGAAAGGTCCGTGTCTCATCCATTTGTTTATCACAAAGTGGTTTTTTGTTTTATTTTGTTTTCTGTTTTTATGTGTTTGTTTTGGTTTGATTTGATTTCCTACAACACCAAAAAGATCCAATAAATCATTTTCTGTATTCTAATTCCCATTATATCTTGCCAATGACCAACAATCTTTAAATTTCAAATAAACACGATAGACAAGTGACTGTCTCAGAAAACCCTTTCAACCATCTTTTCTAAAGAAAAACTTTACTTACGTATGTTATTCACAATTCTAGTTTTATAAGTTATAAATCTACCTAAGAAATCACACTATTTATTGAATAACTTGTCATGTTTCATGCAAAATGCCAACTATTTAATCTGCATTTTCCTTTCATTTTTCAAACAACAATAAAATGAGGGCATTGTTTTGAACTCATCCTTACAGAGCAGGGCATTGTGGCTGTAAAAACACAAAGAATTGCCTCATTTGTAGATTTTCCTGACCCAGAGAAACAATCTTTTACAATCCATAGCACTGAGTAAGCAATAAATATAGAATTTGATTCTAGTCACTGTCAACCTCCATCTTCCATATTTTATTCCTTGAACTATACCACCCCCTTAAAGTCAGCATCATTTTTATCCTCCTGCTGTCAAAATAATTACAAACTTCTCTTTCCCCATTCAGTTTCCCCAATAAAAATATGGGAATTGTCCTCCATAATTCTCTCTTTCCTATCTCAAAATAAATCATATAGGGACTAGGGGTATAGCTGTGTGGTGTGTTCATGCTTTGCATGTGTGAGACTCTAAATTTAATCCCCAGCACAAAACAAACAGAAAAACAAACTACACAAAAGTACTGTGCATGTTTCAGACTTCATTTCCTGATTGTTACTCAGATTCATCTTTTTCCCACCAGTAATTCTGTCATTTCTTTATCCCACCTCTGAACTGTTATAATGGCCTCCTCTCTTGGTGGGCCTCTCTGATTCATAGCTCAGCTTTCACCCATACAGACACATATCTCCAAATACTCAATAGTTGACCTTATCCAACACTTGTTGAAATTCTTTCAAGAATGTACCTTATCTTCAGGGCATTGTTCATGCTATGGAGCAAAACAACAGATCTCTTAGATATGGCTATTGCTCACCATTTTGGCTTTCTTGTCTTCTCCTTCACATTTAGTTGAGAGATATTTACACAGTAAAATTGACTAGGCTTGACAGTCACCTGAATATGAGATCTCAGGAGTGGAAGAGGCTAAGAAAAATTGGTTGAGTTGTAGATTAAACCTAAATATGCAGTGTATAGTAAAGTGCAGATAAATCTTAAGAGTTCAGAAGGTCTTTTAGTTAGCTACCTGCTAATGTATCATTTATTTTGAAGTAACTATTAGATGTTTTAACTGACCATCAATAATTCTGTATATATTTAAGGGTGCAATGTTTTATTTTGATAGATGTATACATTGTGGAATGATTAAATGCAGCTAATTAGCATATCTGTCACCTTAAATACTTGCATCTGCTTTTGACCAAAACAACTCAAATTGAAGATGTCCACAACCAAGCACATGGTCTCTGTTCCCAATTCCTGATCCTTCAGTGTAGCATATATCAAAGAGCAGCAGCAACATCTACACAATTGTGAAGGCCGCTGTTATCTATGGCCTTATTTTGTCTCCAAATTCTTCTTTGGCCACAGTCTGTCCCCACATTTTGCCAAATGTGCATTTTAAATAACGCTTAAACCACTTCTGCTCCCCGTCATCTTCCTGACCCCAGCTACCATCTCGTATTCTCTTATCTGATCTCACAATGCATCTACTAATACCTGCTTTATAATTCGTTCTCTATACTGAAGGCATACTGAATTAGTCAGTTTGGTTGTTGATGCGACAAAAGCCAAAAACTTGCAAGTTTTAGGAGGAAAAGTTTATTTGTCTCACAGTCTCAGAGTCACTCCAGTCCATGCTTGGCTGGCTTCAAGGTAGAAACATTATGCCAGAAGGGTGTGGTGGAGCAAAGCTGCTCACATAGTGGTACCTGGTAAGCAGAGCACAGGGAATGAGGCCAAACAAGAGATACACCTTGCAAAGGCAGGCCCCAGTGACCCACCTCCAACTGGACCTAACAGCACACATTCAGCTTTGGACACCAGTGGCTGAATCCACTAATGGCTATCTTCAAGAAATCAACCAATAACAAATGCTGGAGAGGCTGTGGCAAGAAAGGAGCCCTTCTCCACTGTTGGTGGCACTTTAAACTGATACAACCACTATAGAGATTCTTCAAAAAAATCAAAATGGAAATTCCATGTGACTAGTTATTCCCTTTGCAGTTATCGTCCCAAAAGAATTAAAGACATCATATCACAGTGATATATGCATTTCCATGTTTATAGCAGCACAGTTCATAATAGCTAAATCTATACACCCAACAGGTAAGTGGATTAAAAATGTCATATTTATATACAATGTAATACTATTCTTCCACAAAGAAAGACAATCTTGAGACATTTTTAGGTAAATGGATGCAACTCAAGACCATAGTTTTAAGTGAAATAAATAAGACATACAAGTTTAAATATAGCATTGCTTTCTCGTGTGAGAAACTCAAAAGATAAATAAGGAGCAAAACGGAAGATAGATATTTGTCAAGTAGGAAGGACTTGTTCAAATGGAAAGAGGAACCAGGGGAGGAGGAGGGAAAAAGGGATTGGATCACCCCATGATCCAATCACCTCTCCCAGAATCTCTTAATCCAGCCAGATTGACAACTGAGCTATCCTTTCTGGGGTGATAAAGGGAATCTCAGTGTTGTTTTAATTTGCATTTCTTGAAGTGCCAGTGATGTTGAACATTTTTTCATGTATTTTTTGATCATTTGTGTTTCTTCATCTGAGAAATGTCTATTCTTTCATATGCTAATTTTTTAATTGGCTCTTTAAATTTGTGGAGATTTAGCTTTTTTGACTTCTTTATATATTCTACAATTAGTCCTTTGTCTGAGCGAGTAGCTGACAAAATTTTTTTCCCATTTTATAGATTGTCTCTTCACTCTGGTAGTGGTTACCTTTACTGTGCAGAAAGTTTTTAATTTGATATGATTCTATTTGTTGATTCTTTGTATTATTTCTAGCGTAACAAGGGTATTGGTTCAGAAAGTTCTTGCCTACATTACATTTTCAAGAGTTTTACCTATTTTTAATTCTAGCAGATTAACATTTTGAATGCATGTGATTGGTGATGAATAATATTCCTCGTTTACTGAGAAAACATTGGTAAATGTTTTTCTTAGTCATATATTTTTCTACAGCTGTAAATATTTTATTGCTTCAAATCTGGTTATTTCTCTGCAAGTCAGTCACTACCATTTCAATATGGGTATTTGCCATTTTATCAAATTTTATTTGGAAGATTTTTAATTCATACATAGACTATTAATATTAATATATAATAACAAAGGATAAAAGTAAATACTCCAAATATATTAGCAATCTTTACCTATTTGGCCATTTTTCGAAAGCAAAAGCATGTTCTTGTATGATTCAAAGATACATATTTCTGGTATGTGGTTTCTGCCACAAGTTGCAAGGTAGGCCTACAAGGCAGCTTGTAGAAACATCTTCTAGGACTCCCATAAGATCAGGTGGACAGGAGGTAAAACTTGGAGGTTAGCGAGTAATGCTGTGTGGGGGAGTGTAACAAGGGGTTGGGTTGAAAAGAAACAGGACTTTTCAACACAGGACTTGTCCAAGTTAAAGATGACAACCAATTATAGCCATTTTCTTCTTGACACTTATTTAGAATCTTAATTTCTTTCACCATTTGGAAATTCTTCAAGTGTAAATGGCAAAAAAAGAAACAAAACACACTCCTATAATGAATAAATAATAGTCACATTTTATCCCTCACAAATTACTTTCTATGGACAATATTAAAGGTTATTTTTATCATTGTTAACTGTGTGTTTCATACACAAACATATAAGATTTGGGGTGAAATGTACTCACACTCACTTTCCCATTGCGATTGTCTTCTTCTCTTGCAGCCAGAGCCTTCAGAAAATTATCTTGCAGGTCTTTACCAGCACTTGTTAGTGTCCTATAAAAAGAAAGTCCTTGCTTAAGTCATGTAACAAATATATTTAAAACATTGGGGCCAAAAGTTGTACTTCTTTATGTCAAGTGCCAAATTGCTTGTAACACTGAAACAATGTGCAGTCATTATGCTCTACTACAGTTTTTATTTGCTTTCTTGCAGTTACGCAGTCTTTATTTGCAAATTATGGGAGTCAAGTCTATGCACACATCAGTGCTTATGCTAGATACAATTAACTTCATTTATATGCCTCTTCTATTGTTTCTGTCGCATCAAGAAGAGTCAACAAATTTTTACCTCTTCCTTCCCACCAAAAAGCATTACATAGTAAGATATATGTAGTTATGCAGGACTATAATCCCAGTGCCTCAGGAAACCTAGCAAGAAGGCTCACGACCCAGACCCTGTTTCAAAATAAAAAAAAATAAAAAATGGTTGAGACTTAGGTCAGTGTCAGAACCCCTGGCTAGCATATGCAAGGTTCTGGGTTCAATTCCCATTACTGTGCAAAACAAAAAATGAACAATTGTAACTTAAGTGTAATTTATTTATTAATTTAAGGAAATGAAAATACTACATGCTTAAACAAACACAATTAGTGGAATACAGCATTAATTTTAGTTCTATGATGAGAGGTAATAAAGACAAGAAAGGAAACTAGGTTGAGATAACTTTGTTAGACAAAAGAAGGTGGTAAAAATTCAAGGCAGACCTGAAATTTTCAAGGAAACTTATCACAGAGAGTTCAGAAACACAGAACTACATAATGAAGAGAGTACAGAAGTGAATTGGGAGCTAAAATCTTGTCTGATCTGATTTATAGTCATTGTGGCAGGGACAGGGAGGAAAGACTAGATTAGGAATTACTTAAGAGGTAAAATCAAACTGGTGACTGGGTGGGGAAGAGTTCATAAGCAATTACTGCCAGGTTTCATTAAATCAATATAAATAATTATAATAGGTAAGTTACTATTTTATTCACATAGAAAAACAACCCTCTAAATGACTTGTCAGCATTTGTTTCTCTAACTTTATTGTCCATGACTTGTAGTACTAATACCAACTAATGGTCCAAACATTCAGACACACATGAAAACTAATTGTTAATTAGAAACAATGAAGAAAGTCAGATATTTAAGAATTTATCTATTTTTGTCAAAGAACAAATCCTCCATATTATAATGTAACCTACATACTATGCTAATACCAAATTCACAGATTATAAAATTCATTTTATCAGTTGACTACTCAAAAAGTATGTTAAAATCCAATTTGATGACCAACCTCATTCTGCAACAGGACTTTTTGAGACAGGGTGTCACTATGTAGTTCAGGCTGTCTTGAATTCAATATGTAGTACAAGCTGGCTTGAAACAGTGATCTTCCTGCCTCAACTTCCTAAAACTTGAAATCACAGGCATGCACAACTATACCCAGAATTTTTTTCTTTTTTTTTTATAACTAAGTTTATTGGTACAATTTAGATATGCATAATGATCACATTCAATTTAGGGAATCTGTACCTGTATGATTTTTAAAAAATTGTTACAGTAAAGATAAATTACTTTTAATGTTCTCATAAAATATTTCCCATTACTTCAAACACAATTATTCCATCATTCTTGCCACTATCTGAAGCTTTACTGGAAGTTCTTTTGTATGATTTTCTTTATGAAGTATGATGAAAAAATATATATATAGTGACTACTCCTAAAAATATTAGAGCGTCTGGCCTGGGATTTATCTCAGTGGTATAAGCACCTGCCTGGCAAGCATAAGGTCATGAGTTCGAACCCTAGTACCAAAAAACAAATATATATATGTATATCTTCATCCATCTTATTCAGTGAATCTAGTATTCCATGATTTCTGAGTCTTCGCCAAAGTCAGTCATGAAAGATTAATGTTTTGAATTGATTCAGGTCATTGAGACACACAAGACAACACAAGTAAAGATATGCATGAAAGACAACTTCCAGAGCACCTCCCCCCACCCTGGAGACCTCAACAGCCCAGGACCATCAGCAATCCTTCCACTACCTGCAGAATCCTGGTGCACTGATGGAAGCCTCAGCAGCAGTCAATGCAACTGACTTAAAACAACTATTCATAGAAGTAATAGTGAAAATTTCCCAAACATGGGAAAAGAATATGGGATGCCAAACAGTACTAACCAAAATAAATCTATATCCAAACATATAATAATTAAGATCTCAGACATACAGCATAAAAACACAATACTAAAAGCTGTTAGAGAAAAGACACAACTCACTTATCAAGGAAAGCCCATTAGAATCACAGAAGACTTTTCAGCACAAACCCTTAAGTTAAGACAAGGTTGGAGTGAAGTGTTGCAAGCCCTAAAAGAAAACAACTTTCAACCCAGATTCATGTACCCTGGAAAACTTTCTTTCAAAATTGATGAAGAAATAAGATACTTCAATGACAAAGAGTAAGTGAAGAAATTCGTGTCTGCTAAGTCAACACTAGAAAGAATACTGAAAGATATACTAGAGAGAGAGAGAAAAGATGACTACAATTCCCAGAACAAAAACAGAAAGAAACCACCAGGCAAGACACCCAGTTAAATAAGGGTGAAAAGCAGAAAACTAATAACAGGAAAATAACATGACAAAGTTAAGCCAGTACATGTCAGTTATATCCATCAATGTAAATGGCCTCGGTTCACCAATTAGAAGAAATAGGCTGACAGAATGGACCAAGAAACAGGTTCCAACAATATACTGTATACAAAAACACATCTGACTCAAAAGGAAACTCAGACTAAAAGTCAAAGGATGAAAAACAATATTCCATTCAACAGGAACCCAGAAAAAAGCAGGTGCAGCTATTCTGCTTGTGGAAGTGCAAACTTCAAACCGAAAATGATCAAGAGAGACAAAGAAGATCACTACATACTTGTTAGGGGAAAAATTCAATGGGAAGAGCTAACAATCATAAATCTATATGCACTAAATACAGGAGCACTCAACTATATAAGACAAATGCTGATAGACATGAAAAACCAAATATGCAATAATACAATTGTACTAGGGGACTTTAATACCCCACTGTCACAAAGAGATAGATCAACTAGACAAAAAGTCAGCAAAGAATTTTTTTGTGTTTGCAGTACCAGAGATTGAACTCACAACCTTGTACCTGCCAGGAAGGCACTGAAGCCACTGAGCCAAACTTCCAGCCCTGAAGTTGGCAAAGAAACAGCAGAACTGAATAAAACCTGTGAACAAATGGACTTAGTAGATTTTTACAGAGTGTTCCACCCAACAACATCAGAATACACATTTTTCTCAGCTGCACATGGGACATTCTCTAAAATAGATCATATACTAGCCCATAGAACATGCTTAAGTAAATGCCAAAGGGTTGAAATTATCCCATGAATATTATTGGATCATAGTGCATGGAAATTAGAAATTAATGGCAAAAGGAACTGCAAAACTTACACTAACACATGAAAATTAAATAACAATCTCTTGAACAACAAATGGGTTACAGATGAAACTAAAGAAGAAATTAAATAATATCTAAAATTCAATGAAAATGCACATACAACATACTGAAACTTGTGAGGACACAATAAAAGTGATCCTAAGAGGAAAATATATAGTAATAAATTGTCACATCAAGAAAACAGAAAAAGCACAAATAAACAACCTAATGCTACCCCTCAAGCTTCTAGAAAAAGAGGAGCAACTCAAACCCAAAGCTCATAAAAAAGAGGAAATTATAGAGATCAGAGCAGAAATTAATGCAATTGAGACTAAGAAAGCAATACAAAGAATTAATGAATCAAAGAGCTGGTTCTTTGAGAGAGTAAACAAAATTGATAGGCCTCTAGCCAACCTTATCAATAAAAAGAAAGGAAAATTCTAATTCATGCAATAAGGTATGAAAAGGGAGAAATTACTACAGATCCCGTGGAAATTCAGAAGATCATGAATACCTACTCTGTACTCACATAGGGTGTAAAACACAAAGGAAATGGACAAATTCCTAGAAAAATATGAATTACCAAAGCTGAATCAAGAAGATATAGCAATTTTGAATAACCCAATATCAGATACTGAATTTGAAAATGTGATTAAAAACTTACCACCAAAAAAGCCAGGTCCTGATGGATTCACAGCTAAATTCTACAAGAAATTTAGAGAAGATTTAATGGCAATACTCCTCAAACTCTTCAACGAAATTGAAAGGGAAGCAATTCTCCCTAAGTCATTCCTGGAGGCAAGCATTACTCTGATACCAAAACCAGATAAAGATCCAACCAAAAAGGAGAACTATAGGTCAAACTCCCTGATGACCATTGATGTAAAAATTCTCAATAACATACTGGCAAATAGAATGCAGCAAATCATCAGAAAAATTATACATCATGACCAAGTGGGATTTATCCCAGGAATGTAGGAATGGTTTAACATATGTAAATCAATAAATATAATGCACCACATCAACAGAGTCAAAGGCAAAAATCACATGATCATCTCAATAGATGCAGAAAAATCTTTTGATAAAGTCCAACACTTGCTCATGATGAAAAACAAACCTACAGAAATTCAGAATAGTTGATATCTACCTCGATATGATAAAAGCCATCTATGGCAAACCAACAGTCAACATTATACTAAATGGACAAAAACTGAAAGCTTTCACTTTAAAATCAGGAACAAGACGAGGATGTCCACTATCACCATGTCTATTCAATATAATTTTGGAAACACTAGCCAGAACAATTAGACAAGAGGGAGAAATAAAAGGAACAAGGATAGGAAAGGAAGAAGTTAATTATCACTATTTTCAGATGACATGGTACTCTACATAGAAGACCCCAAAAACTCTATCAAAAGGCTACTAGAGTTAATAAGCAAATTCAGCAGTGTAGTAGGATATAAAGTCAACACTCAAAAATCTATAGCATTCCTGTATAAAAACAGCAAACTCATTGAGAGAGAAATTAGGGAAATAACACCTTTCACAATAGTATCCAAAAAAAAAAAATGAAATACTTAGGAATCCTCCTAACAAAGGATATAAAAGACCTATTCATTGAAAATTATAGTATTCTTAAAAAGGAGATTGAAGAGGATGTCAGAATATGGAAGAATATCCCTCACTCTTGGTTAGGAAGAATCAACATTGTGAAAATGACCATACTCCCAAAACTGTTATACAGATTTAATGCAATCCCAATCAAAATACCATTAACATACCTTGCAGATCTAGAGAAAACATTCCTAAAATTCATTTGGAAACAGAAGAGACCTAGAATAGCAAAGGCAACTCTGGGCAACAAAAGCAAGGCAGCAGGCATCTCAATCCCTGACTTGAAATTGTACTACAGAGCTACAGTGATAAAATCAGCATGATACTGGCAAAAAATAGACCTGAGGATCAATGAAACAGATTAGAAGATGAAAATACAACTACAAACACACTCAGCCACCTTATATATCTTCACTGGAAGAAAGATAACCTCTTTAATAAATAATGCTGGAAAAATTGGCTTTCCATATGCCGAAGACTGAAATTAGACCCATGTCTATCACCAAGCACTAAACTAAAGTCAAAATGGATCAAAGATCTAAATATTAAAATACAAACACTAAATCTACTGGAAGACAAAATAGGCAGAAATCTTGAAGACATAGGGGTAGGCAAAGAATTCATGAACAAAGCACAAACTGCATGGGAAGTACTTCAAAGAATCAACAACTTGGATCTCATCTTATTAAAAAGTTTTTGCACTTCAAAAGAAATCACCAATAAAGTGAAAAGAAAACCCACAGAAGGGGAGAGAGTTTTAGTCAACTATCCATCAGATAAAGAACTTATATCCAGAACATATAAAGAAATGAAAGACATCAGGCCCCCCAAATTCAAAGACCCAATCCAAAAATCGGCATCTGAGATGAACACTCACTTCTCAGATGAAGAAATGCAGATGGCAAATAAATTCATGAAGAAATGCTTAACATCACTGGCCTTTCAAGAAATGCAAATTAAAAAACCATTGAGATTCCATCTCACTCCAGAAAGAATAGCTGCCATCAAGAAATCAATTGATAACAAATATTGGCGGGGCTGTGTGGGAAAAGGAAACCTCCACTGTTGTTGGGAGTGTAGACTGCTGCGACCACTATGGAAATCAGTATGGAGATTCCTCAAAAAACTAGGATTGGAAGTCCCATTCAATCCAGCTATTCCCCTTGTGGATATTTTCTCAGAAAAACTGAAAATGTCATGTCACAGCAATATATGTGCGCCCATGTTTATAGCAGCACAATTTGTAATAGTTAAATCTTGGAAACAACCACAATGCCCATCAACCACAGAATGGATGAAAAGGATGTGGTATTTTTATGTGATGGAATATTACTCAGCTATAAAAACAGATGATCTTGAGGCTTTTATAGGTATATGGAGGCAACTTGAGACTATACTCATAAGTGAAATAAATCAGACTCACATTTGTAAATATCATGTTGTCTCCCTAGTGTAAAAAATTAATAATAATAATAATAAAATATTGAAAGAGTAATGAGATCCAAAATGTACAATAGATATTGTAATAATGAAAGGGAAAAAAAGTGCTCAAAATTAAAGAACAGCTGGGATAATGGGAAGGAGAAATGGAAGAAAGGAAAAGATTATACGTATGCAGGTGCATGCATATAACTGTATGTATGTATAAGTGTGCAAAGTAAATAACTATACTACTAATTATCTGTTAGTTCATCAAAAAGAATAGTTCATGTTGTCATTGTTTGAGTGATCATTTTTTATGGGTAGATCTTGTAACCTGAACAACTACTTCTAAGACAACAATATGTAATATATTAACTAGTATTGATTCCTTACTGTTTGTTTGTTTTGAAATCCTATATTCTTTGTACCCTTTTTTCTGTTTTGCTTTAAAAAAAAAAAAGATGACTTCCAGAACTGCTTCAGAATGTGGCCAGAAAAATGGGATAAATGTGTTTGCACAAAGTAGGGAGTATTTTGAAGGAAATTAATGACAATGTATCATTTACTTTAACAAATTTTTTGTAACTTACAAGTTCATCGTATGTTTCCATCATACCTTGCATGTATCATAATTTGGTGAGTTATGCTCCTTTTATGACATATTTTACAACTTCCTGTTTTGTAGTTATGACTGTTGTTGCTGTTATTCCTGGTAATATGCATGCAAACAATAACCAAAATTATCCCCAGGTGTATCTGAGACATAAAGCTAGAAAAATAGATTTTTAGGTACCATTCACTAATAAGGAAGACAAGAGAGTCCAAATATTCTTCTGGTCCTTGCTTCTTTGTTAAAAGCCAGGGTTTTCAGCAGTTTTCTGGGCCAGACAGGGAAAGGAAGCAAATTCTTGCCACACCTTGCTATCATGGAGATTGTTCTCCCTTCTTTCATTAAAATAGTAGCCTCTGTTTTCAACTGGGTGCATAGTTGCCTGGAATAAAGAGCATCTTTCTTAACCTTTCTCAAGCTAGGTGTGTCCGTGTGACTCACTTTTGCACAATGGGATCCCAGTGAAAATGATGTGCAAATTCCAGGAAGTGTATCTCAAAGGGGGCGGGTACGTGTTTCTTCCTATAGCTATAATGGGATATGACCACAGCTCCAACTGTCATGTTGGGCCTGAACCAAAGGCCATTATTAATGAAAAACGAGACAGACAGAGAGAGAGAGAGAGAGAGAGAGAGAGTCCCTGATTCCTTGGAACACCAACCCTGCCTGTCTTGTCATCATCTTGTCTTCTTCCATTTGAGATTGAAAAGAATTTATGCTGTTTCAGCCACACTGATTTGGGTTTTTCTATTATGTGTAGCCAAGCCTGATCCAAATAGATAATTCACCGTATGAATGTTGCACATGCTTCAGAAGAAGGTGCTCTTCTGTGATGGGCTTGGTGACCAAATAGAACTTTAAACTTCTCTGTAATATTCTAAGGATTTCCTATTGAAAAGAAAGATTTGTGTTACTACCTGTTTCTTTCTTTTTTGTATGCCTCTTTTTGGTTTTTGTCTTGTACTTTGAGTAATTTCTTTGAAGATAAAGATACACAGTACAATAACTGTTGTTATTCTCTTATTATTAAATTTGTTTTATTTTTTCATAAAGATTAAAAATAAACTTAATTATTTTTTAAGTAGAGGTGCAACCTTTTAAACAGAACCATGAAATAATGAAACTATAAAATACAGGATGAGGCACTAGTCTTTAATTCCTACTCATCCCTCAACTGATTAGTTTGAAACACTACGTTTTCTGAACGTGGGTTGCATGGTAGTCTGAATAATCTTTAAATCCCCTAGATGCTCCAAAGCTTGTTATTTAAACTGATCATATGGTTTTAAAAATCACCAAACACCATTAACATATAATCAGTCTAGGAAATGTGTCTATTACACAGAAAATACGTAAGAGCACGCTGCTGCTTCTATACTATTATTAAAGTCTTCCATGCAGAGATGAACTTCATTTCCTACAACTCTGTAAGGAAGACAGAAATTTTTTGCTATATAAATTGGAACAGGGTAGATAAGTGTTTCTGATTCCGCAGCTATTTTTAACAGAGAAAAAAAGATTACATAAATAATCATTCTTACACCACACTGCAGCTGAGAACTTGAAACTTCTCAGGAAGAGGAAATACTAGAAAAGAAAGTTAATATAGAATGTGTGGTAAGGAATTCTTAAATCTTTAACATGCATTATTGTTATTTAACTAGGCTTATTTAACAGTCAGTGACCTGAAACACCTTGCTTAAATAAATATTACAAAAGGAGTTATTTCCTCAAGAAGTGAAGTAGATCTATTACAAAATCTTACAGTTATAAGTTTTATAAAGGTAAATACTTCATCTTTCTTGTTTACACTCCACTACACTTTCAAAATGGGGTAAAAGTTACATGGATGAGTTAATTTTTACCAACTCTGTTTAATCATTAGCTGAAGGTGTTTCTATAATCCTACATGAGTGGCTAAACGTAGTCTTTATCCTCAACAATTAAACCACTGGTTTTATAATTTAGGTATGTTGTTTATGTATTGTATCATATATTTACATTATTACATTAACTAATATAGAGAAAGAACAAATAATGAAAGAAAATATTGTAAAATTTAAAGTAGGAACTCATTTTCAAGATTTTTTCTTACTTAAGAGTTCATTAGCAATGAATTATTTCACTAAGTATTTGTGATTTATTCATTGTTTTAAGATTTTAAATGTATTATTGGGATTGTTCAAATGAGCAATGATGACTGATAATTAACTTGTGTTCCAATAAGCAACTTTTGGTACTCACTATGACAATTCAGGGATTAAATCTTATTTTAATAAAAAAAAAATTTAGGTATACTTTTTAGTATTCTCTATGTTAGACATTTTTGTTAACACTTTCAATTATTCTCAAACCAAGTCCTAAAGAGAGATGTTAATTTCCATTTTAGAGTTGAAGTGAGACTCAATGAGATTAAACAGTTTGGTTATAATCAGTTGGTATTCAGCTTTTAGTCTAGATCTCACTGATTTTAAGTCATTATTTTATTACACTGGAGTCCCAGAGATATCAAAGCCAAACTATCATAATATTCTTCCATTGTGAAAGCACCAAAAATTCATTGGGGAAAATAAATTTAAATTAGTAGGAGTGCATGCAGGTGAAGTGAGTGCAGCATGAAGCTTTCTTCTTCAGACTTCTACAGAAAGCTAATTGCACACTCATCATTCCAGTCTAGACTGGAGTTCTGATCAATAACCCTGTTCAGGGGTCATTCTGAATTTTTTCAAGCACTAGTGAACTCTGACATAAAGTGTGTGTTTGTAAAACTTACATTCAACTCCTTAGCACTTGTTTAAATATGCAATTCAATCTCTCTGTTCTTTAATTCCTTAAAATGTTTTGTACATTCAGTTTGGAAACATTTAATGAACAATGGTACATGACTAAAAGTGTATTGTAAAAAATGCATGATATTATCTTCTTTAAAACTGCAAACATTTATGAAAAAAGTTTTGAGAAATAGCTTTATTTCCCTTGAAGAAGCTTATTTACAGACTACAGTATGTATTTCTATTTGCAAATTTGATTGATTAATAATTTGATTTACTCTAATTGTAGATTTTTGACAATTCATTTAAGAATTAAATATGGAAGTTGTGCTTTTACTGTATTTTGTTGTAGGACATCTACTGCTCTGTCACAAAGAGATGATCTTTATATACATTTTCTCCAGGAAAACATGATAGAAGTGTTACAGGCAATTGAAGTAGCTAGAAATACCATAGGCAGTCAGACAGGGATAGGTCCTCCAAGGAGCCAGTGCGAAAGTCCAGATACCTTGCAAATGTTGGGGAGACAGACACCTCTAGTTGTGGGTCAGACCTCAAGACAAAAGATCAAACAAATTCACCTTATCCTAAGGATTGATATTTTAAATATGTCTCTGCCACCCTGAGGAGGCCAGCAGTCACCTTCCCAAACTCCTACAGGAAGGGTCACTGCCCTTTAAGCATGCCCACCTTGCCACTTGACTCACTTCCCCATTTGTCACTGATTTAATCAATTTTACCTGAGTAATTAATCTTATTAGTTGACAATAGTTTTGTCCCACCTTATGCCCCTCTGCCTTTTGAATTCCCATGTTTTCCCCATCTTAGACTCGTCTCACCTCATGATTTTGCTCTATAAAAGCCCCTTGAAAAAACAGTCTTCCAGCCGGGTGTGGTGGCGCATGCCTTTAATCCCAGCACTCTGGAGGCTGAGGTAGGTGGAGTGTTGTGAGTTTGAGGCCAGCTTGGGCTACAACGCGAGCGCAAGGCTGGCCTGCGTTACATAGTGTGACACTGCCTCAAAAAACTAGGGCCGGGAGTTTGGCTCAGTGGCTTACATGCCTGTCAGGCAGGCGCGAGGTTGTAAGTTTGATCCCTGGTGCCAAAAAAAAACAAAAAACAAATAGTCTTCAGCAACCCACTTGGGACCCCTTGAGTCTCTCTCACACAGACGTTTTCTTTCTCTCAGTAAATACATTCTGCTCTTAACCTCCGTTGTTCCTAAAATTGATTCTTTAATTTTAATGAACACAAACTCATACCAGACACATAGTAGGTTGGGAGTTTCCCCTATATCAAAAGTACATGTGCAAGAAATTCTACCAGTGTACTTTAGTAGACCCAAATAAGAAAAAATAAAATCTCTGAGGTCTTAATAAAAAATGATTAATAAATACATATTTCTACAAGAGAATTCAATGGAAACAATGAACGTAAACCCTTTTACTTTGTTCTCTACATAAATTAGGAGAGAAAAATCCTACATTTCTGCAAATGAAAGGTTTTTTGAAGTATCTTTAATTACCTCTCAAAGAAAACTACAGTGTCTGAAAAAGGAGTTTGAAGAGGACATCAGAAAATAGAAAGATGCCCCCTGCTCCTGGATAGGCACAAACAGTATTGGTAAAATGACTCTACTCCCAAAGCTGTTATACAGATTCAATGTTGTCCCAATCAAAACACCAGTAGTATACAGTAGTATATTTTATAGGTCTAGAGAAAACAATTTTAAAATTCACATGGTACCAGAAAAGCAAAAGTGATTTTGAGAGTTATAATGTTTGGGTAAACATTAGATGCCACAACATGAACTAACATCAATAATATCAAAAACAATGAAAAATGGGGTACGGAAATTGGAGGAAGAGAGATGGAGAGGAAGGAAGGTGAAAGGAATTAAAAAAGAAAAAGAAACAAGCTGTGGTATGTACAAATGCATGGATTGAAAACATGTACTAATAAAATTTTTTTAAAAATTCAAAGATATCTCCAACAGTGTTAAATCTTCACACACCCTCTTTCAATGTATTACTAGGTATTTGCTCTGTTGTTAGTCACTTTGATCTGCCATAAAAAAATACCATACACATGACTGGTGCAAACAACATAATTTTATTTTATTTTATTTTTATTTATTTATTTATTTATTTCATTTTTTTTTGCGGCACCATAATTTTATTTTATAACAAGTCTAAAAGGTAGAAGTTTGAAACTCAGGTGTCAACGTAGTTGGGCTCTGGTGAGGGCCATCTTCCTGGCTTTCAGCCTTTCTCCCTTTTATTATGTCCTCAGGTGGCGCAGGGAACACTACCAAACTCCCTGGTGTCACCTTTTGTAAGAATACTTATCAGGGTGCTGGCCTAGCCTGAATCTCCTAAATGAGTAGATGGCGAACAGTTTAAAAGAGACAAGTGGCATTATTTGGGGGGCAACTCTCTGGGAGCAGATACTCTCTAGAAGTTAAGACAGAGAACTTCTCTGGGCAACCCATATTTATTTGGTTTTCAAACAAGGAAAGAGAATACTGAGGCAAGCACAGGAACTGACCAGGTCCTTGGGAAGTCAGTTCAAAGACTTCTCAAAGCACTAAACTTTTCCAGTCAAGGGAACTGTTTGATCTCTAAGTTTGGCAGCTTAATTGCTCTAGAAAAGGGCATGGCAGCAGCCTGTGTCCTTGGCTGCCTCAACTGCAGTGCTATCTTGCTTCAGAGCACTGTGTATATGCTCTTCTCCAACACACCCAGGGGTCTCTGTGTTCAGCAATTCAACTCTGCACATCCCAGTCTCCAACAGGCACTAAACCTATCATTAGGGCCCCAGCAAATGATCTGTCTAAACCTAATCGTTAAAAGCCTCATGTTCAATATCATACAACTGAGAACTACAATTTTCAACATACAAATTTTGAGGGAACACACCTTAGTCCATAGCATGTTTTCTCTTGTTTCAGAACTAATTTTCATAGTTTAATTTACTTTCTTGACATATTGTATCTAGAGTCCCTCATCACCACTTTCATATAATTTGGGACTATAAATTTTCTTTAATCATATGGGATTTATTAGTATACTTTTGCCTTCTGACATACACAATATTGAGTTATTGAAGTTATCCATTCTTTTCTCTCCAGTTCTCTTTAGCAAGATGTAAACAATTTCAAGGCATATAAGTACAAAAATGACCATGTTAGCTTTTGATTGGCAACAAAATTTCTGGGAAAAAAAAAACTCAAAGGAGGAAAGATTTATTTTAGCCCTGGGTATAGAGTCCAACAAATTATTACAAACTCAATTCTTGTAAGTCATCACCTAGGTCAATAGTTGGAGCACTGCGTAGGAGTCCATGTTCAATCCTTCCTACTCACAACTCCATCTTCTCACCTCATCACTGGCACAGCTGCTTTCTCATTTCTGTGATTTGCACTCCTATCATTTTTTCTTTATCTCAGTCTCCACCCATCACAACCATTACTCCTTTTTATCATGTAAGTATGTAACTCTGAAAAGATGGCTTTACTTGCCCAGTGAATCACAATGTATATATTTGTAATATGTTATTTCTTTTTGTACTCTGTGTATGTTGATGCATGTATTTATCTCTACCTCATTTTCATTGAACTCTTTGTATGAAAAGATATTTATTCATGAATTTATTATTGAGATCTCAGAGCTTTTGTATCATTTGGATCTATTACAAGCATGCTGTTAGACTTTCTTGTGCATTTGTCCTCAGCAAGATTTCTTTAAGATCTATTGCTAGCCATACAATAACTATGTTATAGGATTATTTGCAAATTCAAACTTACAAAATAACTCCAACTATTTCTAAATTCTTAGAAGCAATTTATGCCACTACTACCAGACATAAAATTTCATTTGCTTTCCTCCTTGCCAACATATGTTATTTCAAAAATTTTTAAATATTAAGCAACCAAGTGTATGGGTAATATTATTTCATTGTCCTTTTAATTTTGCATTTTCCTGGTTATTTTTACATGATATTTGTTCACCTAAATTGTCTCTCATGCAAAATGCCCATTCTAGTCTTTTGTCAACTTTCTGTTGGACTATTGGTAATCTTACTGATTTGGAGGAGTTCTTTATGCATTCTGAGTACTGTATTTTTGTTACTTTATACACTGAAAACCTGTTATCCAGTGTGTAGATCTTAATTTGAGTGTATGCCAATATGTCAACATTTACTTTTATTATCATTGACTTTTTTATTTTAAAAAATCTTTCCTCACTTCAAAGTCATCAGTAGGTTGCTTTATTTTATCTTTTAATTATTACTGGAACAAAACTGCAATGTTGCTTTTGTGATATTTTTAATGTGGCAAGGTTGTTTCATTTCCTGTCTGTTTATTATACACAGAATAAAATCCACAGAGCATCCCAGAACATGAGTACTAAAGGACATCTGCAGACTAACTGGAAGTACGCAAATACCTCTAATGTGATCTGGTGTGTTCATGCAATAATAATAGACCAAAATAATAAATACACATGCTTTATTTTTTTTTTAGGAACAATCTTTTATTAGATTTTTAAAAATTTTCACAACAGCAGCTTTATCCCCAAAGTTTTCAAGTTTTTTAAAATTAGTTTACAATGAATTTGTATTTAAAAAAACATTGTATCTTAAAATTGACTTCACTGACTAATAATATATATTAGATTTCAATTGATTGTAATTTACATTGTATTAAAATACTGTGAAATTTTAAAGTATCATTAAATACATTGCCCATGTTTCATAATTTAAAAATAAATATAATTCTTTTTTCCAAGAATTTAAATGACATCTTTACCTAGAGATATACAGGAAAAATATATATACTAATATACATACGAATATACTAAAATGGTATTTTTAAGCCAAAATTCCATATGAGGAAACAAACTGATCCCTGAATGAATTTAGATCTTCTTTTGAACATCAGTTCAACAGGACAATCCACATTTAACGTCAGAGAGATAACAGAAATAAAATCCTATATGTGCTTTTCAGTTTCCTGTCTTTCCTTGTGAACTATTTTTGGTGGTATTCTATTTTATTTAATTGAATTAAAACAATATTCTTTAGGAGTCAGGAGAGCCAAAATTATATTTAGTATGATTTAGCAACTTTTTCACTATGTACTGTGATTTCCATGGAATTTCTAGGAAGCCATCAATTTATAGTCTA
>RJWM01009163.1:0-35381 GCA_004363535.1 Dasyprocta punctata
GTCTGTCAATATGATCAACCCCTATGAAGGTAACGATATGTGATATTGTAACTACTGTCAAACTTCAACCACCTCAGAGTGTAAACCTACAGTGTAATTGTATCAGATCTGTCGTTGTTGTTGTTTGTCTTTCATGCTTTTTGTTTCTATCTTCTGTGTCTATTTTCTTTTAAATAAAATTAAAAAAAAATAAAAAAAACAAAACAAAAAAAACACAAAAAAATACTAACTAAAAAACTAACCAAAAATCTACCAAATTAACCCTATATCAGAGGTACAGGACCAGAGCTGGGTAAATATTATGTTGATGGGATTCAGTGAGGGTTCTCTCGTGTCCAAGGAAATAAACTGGACAAATGAAAACGGGTAACAGGTCAGGAGCACACCTGTAATCCCAGCACTTAGGAGGCTGAGGCAAGAGGATTATTGCAAGTTTGAGGCCAGCCTGGGCAACACAGTGAGTTCAAGGCCAGCCTCAACTACATAACAAGATCCTGTCTCAAAAAACCAACATCAAAAAAAGAAAACACAGAAGAAAAGAAAAAGGAGGCGGGACGACTGGGAGAGCCAGACACCACCCCTCTCCTGTGAGTCGATGCCATCTGCAGACTGTAGGGGAGGAGAACAAGAAGTCAACAAGAAGCTAAGACCTCTTGTGGGTCAGCACCATTCATAGGCTGACTGGGGGAGAGCCAGATGCCAGCCCTTTCTGGTGTGTGGGCAGGGAGACGAGAGAACCAATGTTCCATGTGGTCCCCACCCCCCACGGTAGGCAACCAGCTGATCTGGAGGGACACGGGCTGTGATGGTAGCTAATAAGGTGAAATACAGCTTAATGCTTGTAGTGTTTAGTGTTTCACTGATTTTGCAGGCCTGAAGCCGGTAGTCTGACCATCTGTTTGGAGGATGGCAGTACGCAGTGTAGCATGTATGGGGGATCACCTTCTGAAGGTGGTGGCCATTGCTGATTCCCTATTATCTTGTTTCAAAGTCCTGTATCATTCTCATTGTTTTGTTTGGTTGGGTTTTATTGTTTTATCTTGTTTGATTTTATTATATCTGATGGCATGGGCAGCCATTTCAAAGATAACAAGATATATTATGGTAGACATTTTGGATTTACTATTATCTTGTTTTGAAGTCCTGTATTGTATTCACTGTTTTGTTTTTATTGGTTCTATTCTGTTCTGTTTTATTTGGTTTTACTATGTCTGAAGGTGTGGGCAGCTATTTTGAAGACAACAACAGGTATTATGGTAACCATTGTTATTTCCTATTATCTTGTTTTGAAATCCTGTGTCACTGTCTTGTTTTGACTGGCTTTATTCTGTTTTATTTTGCTTGATTTCATTCTCTTTAAAATAAAATTAAAAAAAAAAAGAAAAAGGGTAACAGTGATCAGCATTTAGTTGAAAGACCTCACGGAAGAAAACTGGTATAATAAGAAACCTGTTAGTATGCTATGAGCTACATCCTCCACCCTTTGTATTTTGAGGCAAGGCCCAGCTAAGTCACCACATTGGCCAGGCTAGGTTTGAATGTCAGATCTTCTTGCATCACCCTCTGAGAGTACTAGGATTACAGGCACATGCCGCTATGCCTGGCTTGTTTTTGCTTTAGTGTGTGGTGCTGGAGAGAGAACCCAGGCTCTCACTAAGGCTAAGCTAGGGTACAGCCCTAACCATATCATGCCGCTTCACTCCATCCTTATCCACAATGCAAAGAAAATATGTGTCAGTTTGAAGTAAATGGACGATTGCCTATCTGGGATATTATAGAGAGGGTTTGACACCTGGTTCACAGCAGATTTTCAAAAATCCACACTTAGAACATGACAGTTTTTAACACAAAGTTTCGCTCCCAGGAAATGTGGCACATACTTTAGGAACTGATTAAAAATAAGCTACAGGGCAGGATCTAACTAGGGATAAATAAGTATTCTGCACTTTCCTTCACTGAATTTTCACATAACCTGTTGGGAGCCTGAGGCTGGAAATTGACCTGGGGCATGACCCAGACATGACCCTACCAAAAAACAAAGAGCGCCTGGGTCAATCACATGAAGAAGCTGCTACAGCACAGAAAAACACCAAGCTCACAGACAATCCAAGCAAGGGGCTGTTAGGCAGAGGGGCTGAATTTGACTTTATCCTTCCCAGTATATAAATAAACATGCTGCATTGGTCGAGCAGTACCTTTTCTCCCATCAGAAGGATAAGGGCTCCACCTGACCCTAGCTTTGTCTTTTCTTTATTTTTCTCATCTTCTAGCAAAGTCCTTCACCCCAAGAACCTCAGGAGCCGCATGGGTCATGGCAATAAGGTACCTTAGTCAAAAGAAACACTGATACTTGAGACTGGAGCTAAGCAGATAGTAATGAAAACTCCTACACATTCATTACCATCAATACATCTCTGACTGCTACAATGACTATTACTGACACACACTTAAATAGTGTTTACTAGTGCCAGAGACTATTCTAAAGGCATTAGATATATTAATTTGTTTAACTATCAAAAATAAACCAATATTCTCTACTATGTACTATTATCCCCGAAGAAACAGGGTAGAAAAGCCTGAGTACCTTGACTAAAATCATTCAGTTAGTAAAAGGCTGAGTCAAGAGAAAATGCAGGCAGACTGGTTTAGAGTCTGTCTTTTTAAACACAACTACACTGTACTGCCAAGATCATGTATGCATCTGCAAGTCCAAAATAGTTTTTAATCTGCAAAATTTTCATGTTTTTGCATTTAAGCAGGGCCTATTACCTTTCATTTTCATTAAAGAGCTTTAAGAACTTTATGAACTTGTATAACATCCTAATTGAATTACCAATATACACAATAAGGGGTACTAGAGATCTTCTTTGGAATTTACAAAACTAAATCAGTAGAAACAGTTTTGTTTCTTCGCAAATACATTCTAAGAAATCACACTATTCTTTGTTCTCTTTCACATGAACAGGACTTATCACCAAAAGGTACTCACTCTGAACATAGATATATTCCTCAGATACTTAGTTTCTGTTTAGCTGACCAGAATCCAAAGTTCGAAATTATTACCTGAATAAAATGAAGCCAAGTGACTCAACTGCTGCTCTCCTCACATCATCATTAACATCGCTGACCTAGGAAGAGAAGCTGAAGGTGAGGCTATCATATTATTTCTCTACTACTAAACTGATATGAGGCAACCATCATTCCAATATAAATTAGAAGTCATCAACATTCCTTCAAAATCTTTTTCCTTTTTTTTCTTTACACGATGAAATATTGCACACCTCAAATACATATAATAAAATTGTAAAAATGACACATGTATTTTAAAAAATGTCTTTCTCGATTTAGAAGAAATCAGCCAGGTATGGTGGTGCAAGCCTGTAATTTCAGCACTTGGGAGGCTGAGGCAGGAGGATTGCATGAGTTCGAGGCTAGTGTGGACTTCAGACCAAGGGCTTGTCTTAAAAAACAAAACAACAACAAAAATACAAAAACAGAGAGAAGGGAAATCTTAGCAGCTTTTAATGTTTTTTAATCTTCATCTAGAGGGCTGAAACTTTGTACCTAAACAACAGCACTCAAGAGCGCTTTTTAATGCCTTAGAAACAGGAAAAGTAATTTTTGTTCACAAAAGCTAGGAAAGAGAAAGTCCATTCTACAGCTAGTAGATCTCCCTCTCAGAAAAAAGTACTGGTTCCTTTTGTTCCTGGCTTTCAGTTTGTGAGCTTACTCTATTTTTTTTTTTTTTTTTTTTGCGGTACTGGGGATTGAACTCACAACCTCGCACCTGCCGGGGCAGGCGCTTAAGCCACTGAGTCAAACTCCCAGCCCTGGTTTTTTTGAGGCAGGGTTGCACTGTGTAGCTCAGGCTGGCCTTGCACTCGCGTTGTAGCCCAGGCCGGCCTCGAACTCACAACGCTCCTCCTACCTCAGCCTCCCAAGTGCTGGGATTAAAGGCGTGCGCCACCACGCCCGGCTTGTGAGCTTACTCTATTTTTAAAACTATAACTTCATCTCTTCCAAAAAATTCTAAAAAGGAAAGACACAGAGTAACTTCTCAGCTGCATAGTTTTTCTGGGTTATACTGAGAACCAAATCATTTCTTCAGTGTTATAAAATATGTCCTAAGTTCAAGCAAAACCCAAATGTTTAGGGTTCAACACACAATGCACTGATAAAGACCATCACAAATAAATATTGTAGGATCTGAGTATCTCTAGAAAGAAGGGATAAGTAACAGTCTAAACTTTTCTGCAAGGGAGAGTTACCCTGGATTTTAGCCCCTCCCAGCACTAAGGCAATGGAAACCCATCAAGTCAGGACATCTGTGGAATGTCCACTACATGACCAGGGAGTGTTATTTACTCTTGGAAAACTATATCTGGATTGAGAGGACTTTGGAAAAGTCCAGCTGGAGAACACGGGTACTGTCTTTCCTGTGCAGTATCTCATGTAATAGAGCAAATCTGGAGGGTCCCTGAAAGCTAACTTCATGGGCTGGGAAAGAAGTGATTCCTTATTCATTAGATTTCCCTACCCTAGGATGACTATACTTTCTCACACGTGTTTCTCACAATTGAGGATGTCCCTTGGAGCAGGGTTTCAGAAATTGCACTTAAATGGCTTTAAAGACATTCATTCATACTGCCATACAATTACCCTGCCCATAAACCTAGGGCCGGGTTATGGACTATTGTTTTCAGTGAAAGACACCTAACTTGAGACCATGATGGTGCCCTTCTGCTCTGTATGCGCCCTGCATTTGCAAACCTTCCCTTCCACCCTGTCACCAAGCAAGGTTAGGCTACTCACAGCAACATGTAGCAGGCGTCGAATAGCTTTGTTGTTACCAGAGCCACAATAAGCCATGGCCACAGTATACATTCCAGACCTTCGAAGAATTGGGTCCTAAGAAAGAATAATTCAACATTAATCATCAACTGATCACTTCAAAGAGTAACTGCAAGCCTATAGTCCTAGCTACTCAGGAGGCTGAGGAGGGAGCATTGTTTGTATGCAGGAGTTCAAGGACAGCCTCGAGAGCACAAAGAGACTCCACCTCAAAAGCCAAAAACCAAACACCAAATCAAAACAAAATCCTTCACAATACACTGAACAAAATACAGAACTGTTACCATGTAACAGGCACTGTGGCATCTACTAGGTAAGTTGGTTTTAGGTAGGAAACTATGAGCTAAGAGATTTGTGGCTGGTAGTTTTCTAAATGATGGAGACATTAAAGATTAATACCAAAGGAATTAGTTACTCTTAATTTTCAATATCCTGTGTTATAAGTCTGTTCTGCCTGATATTGTCTAGGAAGTATAAACTCAAATCGGTAGTAACACCCACACCTCTATGATAGTCAACTTCCATTTATTAAACAACAAAGAAGCTGACTTCTAATTCTACATTCTAGATCACTTTTATCTTATTATTTATTTTCTAGGCACTGAGCACTGAGTGAGAGATACAGAATCTGACAGTGGAAGAAACGAATTAGTTAATTTAATCAATAAACTCCAAGCCAGGCGTGGTGGCGCGCACACCTTTAATCCCAGCATTCGGGAGGCTGAGGCAGGAGGATCATTGTGAGTTCAAGACCAGCCTGGGCTACAAAGTGAGTTCAAGGCCAGCCTGAACTGCAGAGTGAGACCCTGTCTCAAAAAATAGGGCCAGGGATTTAGCTCAGTGGCCTAAGTGCCTGCCTGGCAGGTGTGAGGTTGTGAGTTTGATCCTTGGTACCAAAAAATAAATAAACAAATAAATAAATAAAATAAACTCCAGCAGTATTTAGATTTTAGAGGATAAGGCTGGGGATGTAGCTCAGTGCTAAAGTGCTTGCCTGGCATACACAAGGCCCTGAGTTCAATCCCCAGTACCACACACGTGCACAAAGATAGATTTTAGAGGATAGTACTACCACTATCTACCATACCCAATTTTACTGTTAAAAAAAAAAAACAAAAAAACCTTAACAAAATAAAAACATATATTGGGCCATGGATACTGCTCAGCAGCACAGTACATGCCTGGCAAGCATGAGGTCATGAGTTCAATTTCTGGTACAAAAAAAAAAAAAAAAGACAATCACAAAACAAAGACATATAGAGATTGTTGCTGTTTCCTGATAAAAGAATGTGGCAAACTTTGTACTTCCTAAATCAGTTCTAAAACATTATTTCTAAAAGAACTCAACATAAATTCCTAAACAAGTTCTCTGGTTTGCTTATTTTAATCTTAAAGCCAAGGCTAAATTTCAGATCTTCAAATTACTTCCATTTGCCTCTTCTAACCAGTATTTTTCTTAAATTTTATTAGAATTTATATACCTTGGAAGTTTTATGAACAAAAGTACCTAAGTTTTCCAATGGAAACAGGTAATTCCAGGGCCAAGTGTGGGTGCCGGAGAGAAGGATGAATGTGCCCTCACCTTATCCCGACAGAGAGATTCGATGAGAGCGTCAGCTTCTTCCATCCTCCCGTACATCACTAAGGCAATGCCGACGGCCAGCCCACGCAGGATCTTCTCGTGCTGTGTTTCCTGTGCATAGCCGACCATGTCCTCGATAGCCTGGGCATTTTTAGAGCCCAACATAACCAAACCTAAGGCCAGGCCAGCTGCTTCTCCTAGAGAGCGGCGTAAAATAGAGAAAGAGTTATGTTTATAAAGTCAGTCAGGTACATCCAACTAAAAGTAGCAC
This sequence comes from Dasyprocta punctata, assembly GCA_004363535.1. Taxonomy (NCBI): domain Eukaryota; kingdom Metazoa; phylum Chordata; class Mammalia; order Rodentia; family Dasyproctidae; genus Dasyprocta; species Dasyprocta punctata. The sequence continues at coordinate 6,705 of RJWM01009163.1, forward strand.
CTATTGCACTTGCTTCAGCAGCACATATATGAAAGTAGCATCTGTTTGCATCAGTTATTCAGACAACTATAACTAGCTTCTACAGGAACTTTTTTTTTTGAGACAGGATCTTGCTATATACTGCATGGTGGTCTTGAACTCGCTATGTAGCAGGCTGACCTTGAACTCATGGCAATCCTCCTGCCTCAGTCTCCTGAGTACTGACATCACAGGTATACACCACCATGCCCAGCCTGCAGCATTTTTCTTAAAACACTTAATAAAAAGGAAGACATATTATGTGGGAGTACATCCACATATTTATAGCTGTTTTCCTTTTAAACCTTGACAGAATGTACCATCACCCCCTACAATAGCTTCAAAGGAGACATTAAGGCAACACTTTTTTCTACATTGTCACTATGCACTATTGAACGTCCTCCTGATGCAAGATCACTCTAGTAAGTAATTTACAACCGTCAGTTCTGTAACGGCAGGTCGCCTGTGCCAAACAGCTCTCCTCTGTGCACACCCACCATAGCCACCATTCAGCGGCTGGCAGGAAGAGAGCAGGGCTTTGAGGATTACATGAAGGAGTTAGAAGTAGGCGCAGCCATGAGGAAGATGCATGCAACGGCCACACCAGATTGCATCATCACTTGTGACAGCAACAACCTCACTGTAAAAACTGAAAGCACTATGAAAACAACAGTTTTCTTGTAACCTGAGACAGAAATTTGAAGAAACTACAGCTGATGGCAGAAAAATGCAGGTCTGAAACTTTTCAGAGGGTGCAGTAGTTCAGCATCAGGAGAGACGGAAAAGAACTGACAATAACCTGAAAATTGCCAGACGGGAAAAGAGTGGTGGAGTGTGTCATGAACAGTGTCAGCCTGTACTCAAGTCTATAAAAAAGCAAAAAAAAGAATTCCACTGTCACCTCAGAGTTAGCTTCAAGAATGAATAAGCTCAGTTCAATGAGCAAATCTCCAAACTTTTTTTCTCATTATTTTGTTCAATTATCTGTATTACCAAGCATGTACGTGGAACTATTTTAAAGCACTGATTTAACTGAGATCATTCAAACTTTTGCTTAGGAAACAAACGTGTTTATGCTAACAAAAAAACTCTCAAAGGACATGCAGGAAATGTTGTTTTAGAAAACCTACATATCATGAAATGTGGTTTTATAAATCTGACAAAATGGGCAAAGTCCATTCCTCAAGTAGAGAAAAGCATTAGATTTTTAAGAGGCTGCAAAAAAGTAGAAGAAAAGTAACACTTGCATTAATCCTGAAGTTGTTGTCTTCAAACAAACACCTACCTGTCACAGCATCATCCTGATAAAGGTTTGTTTTCAGCAAATCATACACATCCTGGCGCGCAGTTCCCATGGCAGCCAAACCAAGGCCCAGGCTGCCTCCATGCCGAACGATCTAGGGGAAAAGCACCGGCGCTGTTGATTGGGTATGCTGTACTTACAACCCAAGCTTTTATTTCAACTTCAAAATATATTTTGACATTATGTAAAGATTAGCTCAGGGAGGATCATGAAAAGATCTGACAATCAGGAAGCCAACAGTGGACCAGGGATATAGCTCAGCAGCACAGCACCTGCCTGGCAAGTGCAAGGTCCTGAGTTCAATTCCCGGTACAAAAAACAAACAAACAAAAAAAAGGCAAATGGGAGAAAAGAAAGTGGACAGAGAAGAGAGTACAACTTTCTTTTAATAAATTTACATGAGAAAGGGAGACAGACTGGATAGTAACAAGGACATACAAGTGTAAGCTTATGGGCTGAGAAAGTGGCAGTACAGAGGGAGAAGAAGGCAGAAGAGAAAAGGGAAGCTAACAGAACATGCTGGGGAGAAAATGGGGCCTCCCTGGAAAAGGAAACATCAGTGGTCGTGTCATTTTTGAATGTACAGTATCCTCGCTTTGGGAATACGCCTTCCAAGCTGGTTAGTATCGGCAGGACTGTCATTTAGGAAGCTCCCACTTGGCTTAGCCGAAGTGTGGGCCCTAGTCCCAGTCAGGTTAATAGGATGCACTTCTCTGGAATTGTAACATTTCCCAAGTAGAATAATCCAAGGACAAAACATTCAAGTTCATGCTGACAGTAGGGCTTGAAGAGAAGAGTTCATTAAATTCTTGCATAGATTTCTTAGGGACAGGAATTTAGCTCAGTGGTGCAGTGCCTGCATGGCAAGCATACGGAACTGAGTTCAATTACCAATAACCCCCCCAAACAAAACAAAACAAAACAAGACAAGACAAGACAAAACAAAACACCTGATAGATTCCTGGAGCTGCCTGGCTCCTAACCTTCGTGAGAACTGGTTTACCAGTTTTTCTATTAATTTTATAACCTACTTTCAATAAACTCCTTATTTAAGTTAGTCAGAGGGGGTTTCCATGAGCTGTTTATTTTGGAACCATAAACCCTGTCTGCAATGAGAGAATGTGAGATAAACATGCGAGCGTGCGCGCGCGCACACGCACACGCACACACGCACACACACACACACACACACACACACACACGGGGTATACATTTAAGGGGCTGATGAGCTGACACAGATCATCTCATTGGTTCAATCTTTTCACTAAAGTATGAGGACAGGTGTTCTCACTCAATCACTCTCAATAGCCTTCTAAACGAGCTCACTTGAATATGAAAGCTGAAGTCTAAAATCCTATTTCAGGGTTCCTTAAAATAATAACAGAGTTGCTTAATAAAGTTTTTCCAAAAGAATACTTTTTTTGTTGAGAGAGGGTCTCATCTGTACTTCAGGCTGGCTGTGAGCTCACTCTGTAGCCCAGGTTGACCTTGAACTCATGGCAATCCTCCTGCTTCAGCCCCACAAGTGCTGGGATCACAGGTGTGCACTATCATGCCAGGCTAAAAAACTATATTCTTTTGAAGCCAGGTGTGGTGGTGCATGCCTGTAATCCCAGCACTCAGGAGGCTGAGGCAGGAGGATTGTTGCAAGTTTCAGACGAGCCTGGGTTACAAAGTGAGCTCAAGGCCAGCCTGAAATGCATAGTGAGACTCTGTCTCAAAAAGACCAAAAAAAAAAAAAAAACAAAACAAAACAAAACAAAAAACCCATAAAAACCAAAACCCAAAAAACACAGTTTTTAAAGTGGTGGCACTTATCTCGATTCCCAGCACTCAGGAGGCTGAGGTAGGAGGACAACTATGAGTTCAAGACAAGCATGGGCTACACAGTGAGTTAAAGGTCAGTCTGAACTATGAGGCGAGACCCTCTCTCAAAGCAAAAATTTAAAAAAGGGAAAAATTATTAATGATCAAAAGCAGCAAGAATTCTGATCTTTAGACTAAATGATAAATAAGATCATCTATAATTTCCCAAGGCTTCTAAAGCATGAGAATCAGTATACGTTTTACAAATATCTGGCACTTTGTTTTTCTTGTCACATATAGGGTTTACAGAATTGTGAAGCATAATTTTAACTTAGAGAAAAAAGACACTATCTTTAAAAGCAAACAAATAATAACAAAAAAACTCTATGAGACTAGTACTGTGTAAGATATTCCAAAATTCTATAAAATCTCTGTTCACTAAAATAATCTGGCAAATACAATGTTTCCTTAGGCTCTTAAAAGTAGTGAAAGTGTCGTTTTCCATTTTAACACTCACATCATTGCTGGCGTTCTTGAGCTGATTCAGCAGATAATCGATTATGTCACCACCATGGTTGGCATGAATGAGCCCTAGTGCGTAGAGCCCCCCGCCTTCCTGGTAGGCTGACCCTGGAGACGTGTCTTTGGGAAGGTAGGTCGCCATCAACTGCAGTGCTTCCTTCTCATGACCCTGTGAGATGAGAAGGGGAGAGGAGAGTAGACCCGAGATTTTCTTTAAGTCCTGCCTTTTTTCCAAAGTGCTCGATTGTGGGGGAAGGAGGTCCTCAAGTGCTCTACTACACAGCTTCGCATCTCAAGACCCAGTTTCCACCTGGTTAGAAAACACTGACTGCTAAAAACACCCCCAACAAACAAGGACTGCTCCATTTTTTTCCCTCTGTTCTACAACATTTCCCCCATTTCTTCTTACACTATGCCAAAAACACTTCAAGTCATCCTTTGCAAAATGGCTGGGTCTTCACAAGAAAAGAATTTCCCCCTTTTATTAAAAAGAAAAAGCACACATATTTTAATACTGTATTTACTTCATCCTTCTCTGTAAGAGAAATGATTTGACTTAAAATGTAATTGTACATCAACAACAAGCTTTCTTAGCAGTCAGGAGGCTGAGGCAGGAGGATCGCTGCAAGTTCAAGACCAGCCTAGGCCACAAAGTGAGCTCAAGACCAGCCTGAACCACATGGTGAGACCCTGTCTCAAAAAATAAATAAATAAAATAATAAAAATCTTTCTTTTTTAACCCCAGAAAAACTGCTCCTGTTCTAATGCCATACACACTGAAATACATAAATTACCTTATGAATTACACCCAGACTGGCTGTAGCAGTAAATTTTGCCCAGTTAGTGGCTCTGGCCAACCATTCCAAGTTATCTCTGGAAGAAAAGAAGACTTAATAATGTTTTTTCACAAATAAATTTCATACATCTATCTATCTATCTATCTATCTATCAATCAATCATGGTATTGGGGATCATATCAATGGCCTTCACACTGAGCTATGTCTCAGCATTTTTGTTATCTGAGACAGGGTACCCAAAAGTCACTAAGTTGCCCAGCTTGGGCATCTACATAAAACTCAGGATTAGTTGCGGGAATATGTGTGTGACAACGTTCACACAGTTTTTGTTAAAGATAATTTTGAACCAAAGTGGAAATCTTCAAGTATATTTACCTAAGAAACTGGTCACTCGTAGTTCCACAGTGCATGAAAGAGTTTGCTATGACGGTTGCAGTGTGACATACAGAATTCCGTACTGCGTCCTACAAAAAAAACCATGCTTTTGATTACTAACAAGATACTAACATACGTGCACGCTCACACACACACTCAGAAGCTCTACTCCGTAGCAAAAATAGGCGTGAACTTCTGTTTAGAATGTGAGCCTTGGATATTTCTTTATAAAGACTAAATAGCTAGTTTACTTAAAAAAAAAAAAAAAAAAAAGACAAGTCAAAGAGTTTTATTTCTAGTCTCAATAAAGTCAACAGTAACTTTTAAGTGGGAACTAAGATAGCAGATTTTCTGTTCTTTGGTTTCTTAATGATTTACTTTCTATTCTTCAGCACCCTGGCTAAGTCTCCAAGGTGCTGGGTACCTCAAAAGTACTACTACAATTCTTTAGCAACCTCCACCCAACTGGTGGTCACTAGTCATTTTATTGAACAGTGGCACTTCGGTGCAAAAACTTAATTCCTTCCATGATTCTGGTTGCAAACCCAACTAGATGAGAACTGAATCAAATTCAATGGTTACGTTCAATGCTGACCTTATGAGGAAATCTGATTTGGTTGTTGTCCAATTCGGTTTGGGACCAGTAATGTGGAATAAATTAAGTTTGTGAATCGAGGTATGACTGTATTGTACTGTACTGTACTGTATTATGCTGTATTTTTTGGTACTGGGGATGGAACTCACAACCTCACACTTGCCAGGCAGGCCCTGTGCCACTGAGCTATATTTCCCACACATCACTGTATTTTATTCTTTTTATCTTTTTTGAGACAGGGTTTTATTACATAGTTCAGGCTGGCCTTTAACTCACTATACAGTGCAGGTTGGCCTCAAACTCATGGCAATCCTCCTGCCTTAGCCTCCTGAATATAGGGATTATATGTGCCATGCCTGGCTAAAGTAATCTTATTTTTAATAAAAGTATATTATAAAAACTGGCCTCAGGGTCGGGGATTTAGCTCAGCGGCCTAAGCGTCTGTCTGGCAGGTGTAAGGTTGTGAGTTTGATCCCGGGTACCAAAAAAACAAAACAAAACAAAAAAACTGGCCTCAAATACATGTCATAAATGCAAATTAAGTGATTCTGTGGAGTTTTTCTGCATTTGTAAAGACTGTATTAAACATTTCAAAAGGGACCACTGCATATATTTCACTTAAACAACTGTTCAACAACTGAAAGCATACAGCTATAAAAAAGGAATAAACAAGCTGGGTGGGATGGCACACACCTATAATCTCAGCACTCTGGGAGGCTGAGGCAGGAGGACTGCCAGTTCAAGCCTGACCTGGGAAACTCAGCAACTTAGGAAGATCAAGTCCCAAAATAAAAAATAAAAAGAACCAGGAATATAGCTCCGTGTGAAGGCCCTAGGTTCAACACCCAGTACCATAAATATATTGAATAATAGAATAAATCTTTAGGAATGGACACTGGGTTCATAAAGGAGAAAATTTTTTTCTGTTATATAGCTTTTTATATGAAAACATTTTGAAACAAACACAGATTACTAGCCAGTAATTAAAATCAGTAATTGTTACAGTAAACATCTTAACGAAAGTTGTTATAACCTCAGCTGCAAGCATCTCAGCTTGCAAGGAGTTCGTGATTCAGTGAGAAATACAGATACATAAACTATATTACTACCCTGATCGTGTTATTTGTCCAACTGTTACATGTGCACCTTAAGGTAGAAAGTTAAAAAAAGTTCACTAGGCTTCCCAACAAGAGCCCAAAACAGCACAAAAGCATGAGCTCAATCACTGCTAACTCCCGCCTGTTCCCAATGAGTAAGAGGCCCACATCTTTTGTTCTGGGGGCCTAAGCATGGATTCCAGGGCCTCACTTTGGCACGCACACTCTCTTACTGATCTATACCCCACTCCACCCTAAAACTAATATCCTTGACCAGGAATAACACTCAAAATGATCAACAAGACATTTTAAAACAAAACAGAACAGAACTCCACTATGGATGAATTTCCTACCTTTGTATTTTTTAGAATCATGAGGTCTGTGTTATTATTTCGTATTAGAAACTGCAGATGTAACTCGATAGCCATTTCACCGCTTAAAATTTTAATCATTTTTAAAGTCTGGTCCTTGGGCTCTGGACTCTGCTAAAACAAGAATAAACTTCATATATTATTAAAATTTATTAAGCCAACTTATTTTATCAGCCCTAAAGCCAGTGTAATTAAAACAGGCTACTTACATGCAACAAAACTCTATTTTAATGGTAGGATCCAGAAGATACTATTGTTATTTGAAAAGAAAATTTGTTTAGTTTTTCATTAGATGTCACTGAGACACGACAGCAGCCTGACGAAAAAACACAATTCAAGCCAGGCATAGTGGCGCACGCTTTTAATCCCAGCACTTGGGAGGCTGAGGTAGGTGGTGGTGTGAGTTCAAGGCAGGCTTGGGCTGCAACGTGAGCAAAGCTGGCCTGAACTACATAGTGCGACCCTGCCTCGAAAAAAAATAGGGCTGGGAGTTTGGCTCAGGGGCTTAAGTGACTGCCTGGCAGGCGCAAGGTTGTGAGTTTGATTGCTGATACCACAAAAAATAAATAAATAGATAAATAAATAAATAAATAAATAAAGTAATTCATTCCAAAGTGAATCCCAATGTAAAATAGCTAACAAAACAAAACAAACACTGGTAAAGAATAATTACTGATGATTTTCAGGAAAATTATTTTATACAGAGAAACTGTACAAATGAGAAACTCCCTAGAAAGAAGATTTGAGAAGACTGACGGTGCCTTTAATCAGCACACACCAATGGTCTCATGAACTCCCATGACACCCAGACACCTACCTCTGTCCTCCACCCCAGGGAAGAACCGCAAAGGTTTACAGATGAGCATCAGAAACCAAAGTCCTAATGGAGGATACGCTGACAAGTAACAGGCTACTGCTCCACAATTTACCCCTCCCTTTCATGTAGCATGAACATTAACAATGCAGGGCTGGGGACAGTGGGACAGCGCTCAGTGATGGAGAACCTGCCTAGCATGTGTAAGGCCCTAAATTTAATCCCAAACTCCGTGAAAGAAAGACAGAAAAAAGAACAAGAAAGACAACATAAACAATTAATTATCACTATACAGTAAGATACCATTTGTAAATGCCATGTTCCCTGACACTGGGATTAAACACAAGGGCTTCATATCCCCAGCCCTTTGTGTAATATTCTGAGACAGGGCTTCACTAAGTTGCTAAACTTTCCAGGCTGGGCTCAAACTGCGATCATCTTGCCTCAGCCCTGCAAAGCACTGGACTGCAAGGATGTGCTGCCACATCCGGAAATGCAGTGCCTTATCCACCTCATGAGAAGCAATTAGAAGCTTTTCAGGACAGAGATCATTCTGCAGTACAGGTTGCAGGATTCGATTTCTTGTAAGTACTATTTTGGGTCAACTCTTAAAAGTGTACCTTCTAGAAGATGGCGGAAAGTGAACAGCAGGATAGGTGGCCTCCCTGAAAGATACCATCCAAATGCTGGAATACAATAACAGAGAGAAGACAAAAAAGAGGGAGGTGAGCCGGGTATGGTGGCGCACGCCTTTAATCCCAGCACTCGGGAGGCTAAGGTAGGAGGAGCGCTGTGAGTTCAAGGCTGGCCTGAGCTACACAGTGTGAACCTGCCTCAAAAAACCAGGGCTGGGAGTTTGGCTCAGTGGCTTAAGCGCCTGCCCTGGCAGGCGTGAGGTTGTGAGTTCAATTCCTAGTACTGCAAAAAAAAAAAAAAAAAAGAGGGAGGTGGGTCCTCTGGACCCAAGAAGAATCTAAAACGAGAATTGAAGCCCACAGAAAGTGTAAAAAGAAGTAACCAAACAAAGGCGGAGGCTGGCGGCACCTCTGACCAGAGCCGAACCCACTTAGTGGCGGGGAGCAGCTGCGACCTGGGGAAGCGCGATTAAAGTGCTGTGGCCACGGTGGCAACAGTGGAGGCAGCCATCGATCGTGGAGTGAAGTGGACTGGAACAGGCTGGTGAGTGAGTACGACAAATCCCAAACCCCCCCACCCCTGCAAGGGAGAGCAAGGGACTGGCAACCATCTTGGGACCTGAACTGCACCTAATTGGGCACGGTCCCACAGAAATTGCTCTGACCGAGCCCCGGAGGGTCCTGGCGAGTGACTAGCTAGGTCTAGAGACCAAGGCTCCACGAGTGCCCTAGGGGTGATAGGGGAAGTTTCATGGACAACCGGCCAAGGTTCCCAGGCAGCGGCCCCGCCCCCGTGTGCTGTGCCACACATCGGGGAGCCAAGGTGGGCTGGGGAAAGGCAGCGGACCAGCACAGGCTCACTCCAGAGAAATCACAAGACCCCTGAACAACCCAGGAAAATGCCAAGACGAAAAGGTAGAGGGCCGTCTCTGGCCTCCAATTCAAGCAGAGCAAATCCAGGAGAAGCAAATGCAGAAGAGGTCGGGAGTCCCACAACTAAAGTCTCTGAAGCGATGACAACTGAAGTAGGGAAACAACTCCATGAAGCTATAAAAGAAATTAGAGCAGAAATATTAACCCAACTGAGAGAAGAAATGAAATATATAACAAAAGAATCGCTAGGCATCTCTAAAGGAGACATAGATGAAAAAATGGAGCACAGAAAAACAAGGGAAGCCTGGAATGAACATACAAAAAAGATTTGGAATGCATGAAACAGATTCAGAGAGACTAGCAGGAAATCAAAAACTCCAATGAAAGTTGGCAGAACTACCTGAAGGAAACTAAAGACAGACTTTCAAACCTGGAAGACAGGTTTGAAGCCTGGGATTGAGAAAGGAAAGATCTCTTAAAAATAAGAAGAAACCTGGAAGTAACAATACAACGGCTGCAAGACAACCCAAGGAAATATAATTTAAGAATAAAAGGTGTGAGTGAAAAAGCAAGGATCAATACAAATCAACTTAAAAGCCTATTTACAGAAATAATTTCAGAAAACTTTCCAAGCATGGGAACAGGAAGAGACTTTCAGATAAGTGAAGCATATAGAACTCCAACTAAACATGACTGAAATATACCTACACCCAGACATATAATAATCAAGATCCCAGAAATTCAACACAAAAACAAAATATTAAAAGCTATTAGAGAAAAGAGACAGATCACCTACAAAGGAAGGCCCATCAGAATCACGACAGACTTCTCAACACAAACCATCAAGTCAAGAAGAGCTTGGAGTGAAGTATTTCAAGCCTTGAAGGAAAATAACTTCCAACGCAGATTGATGTACCCTGCAAAATTATCTTTCAAAATCAATGGAGAAACAAGATACTTCCACAACAAAGAACAACTAAGAGAATTTATGACAACCAAGCCAACCCTACAAAGAATACTGAAGGACATTCCAGAGAGAGATAAAAAAGTTCACAGCTCCAGAAACAGCGGCAGAGGGATATCACCGAGCAGGGAAGACAAATGAATAATCCATCAATAGGAGTTAAGTCCAGTATTGTTTTCAATGAGCTGTTTAGTTTAATCTTATTCTACCTTGACCTGCTTAACTTTATTATATATGATGACAAAGACAGCTATTTTAAAGATAACAAAATATATTAGGGTAGCCTTTATTGATATTCAATCACCTTGTTTTGAAACCTGGTATTACTTTCACTGTTCTGTTTTAAGGGATTTAACCTATTTTAGTTTGTTTGATTGTATTACAACAGACGATATAGGCAAATGCCTAGAAGGTAATATGAGGCATTATAGAAATCAACGTTTCATTATTAAGTATTGCTTCCATTATTTTATTTGTTACTGGTTTTATTCAGTACTATTTTGTTCGACTATATTAGGCCAGATGGTAAGGGCAATTATTTTGAAGACAATAAGAGGTATTATAAGGGGAAACGAGGAAGGAAGGAAGGGAAACGGAAAAAGACATAGATTTATATGAGGGTATACATACAATGGTTTAAAAGACTATACTACTAAATGCATTAACTGGTGAGAGAGAACAGTTGATACTCATAGGATTAGATCAATTTTACATGTCTATATCTGTCAATCTGAGCAACCCCCTTGAAGGTAATGATATACAATGTTACAACCACTGTAAAATTCCAATCATCTCATTTTGTAAACCTATAATGTTACAGTATTGGATATGTTGTTGTTGTTTGTTGGTCCCTTTAGTTTTTTGTTTCTCTTTTCTGTGACCATTCTTTTATTCTTTATTGGTTTTATTCTGAACTATTTTGCTTGGTTATATTAGGCCTGATGTTACGGGCAGTTATTTTAATGATAACAAGAGGTATTCTAAGGGGAAAGGAGGAAGGAAGGAAGGGAAAAGGAAAAAGACATAAATTTATAAATAGGTATACATAGGACAGGTAAAATGACTATATTACTAAATACATTACCTACTGAAAAAGAACAGTTAATACTCATGATTAGATCAATTTTACATGTCTATATCTGTTAATCTGAACAACCCCTTTGAAGGTAATGATATGCAATATTGCAACTACTGTCAAATTTCAACCATCTCATTGTGTAAACCTATAATATTATCGTATTGGATTTGTTGTTGTTTGTCTTTTTTGCTTTTTGTTTCTCTCTTCTGTGTCCATTTTCTCTTAAATAAAAAAAAAGTGTACCTTCTACTGAAAATTCATTTTTGTAAAGTGACTTTGATATTAAAATTAATAAATTTACAAAAAAGCTAGCTTATATCACTTATTTAAAAGAACTTACAACACACCATAGGAATACACGCTAAGTGGCAACCTTAACTTCACAAAATATACTCACTGTATCTGATGTCTTTCCAACAAGTGTACTGCCTGCCTTGTCTTCTGTTTCCATCATCTCACTAAAATGAAGAGAATCAACAATCAGTAATCCAACAACTCGCCTCTGGATAGAATGTACAGGCAATTTGTTTATGCCACAGATCTGAGACATGTCCAGATTAAGTATTTTCCAAGAAACAAATGATAATTTTATGAGTATTACAAATAAGAAAGAAGAGATTCTCATCTCTGAGCTAGAGGAAGCCTAGGGTATTGAATTTCCCCCAGATGTGTAAAAATACACAAAGCAACTAGGTCAGTGAAATCCATGAACACATGCAACAAAAAAGGGACAACATATCCCTCCCCATTCCCAAAACAGGTGGAGATAAACCAGCCACCAGCTACAAAACTAATAGGTGTTTTGTTTTGTTTCGGTACTGAGGACTGAACTCAGAGCCTTCACATCGAGCTACATCCCTGGCCCATTTTATTTTTCATTTTGAATGAGGTACTCGTTAAATTCCCAGGCTGGGCTCAAACTTATGATCCTTCTGCCTCAACCTTCCAGAGTGCTGGGATTACAGACCTGGGCCACCACAACCAGTTTAAAACTAGTTTTAAGTAAAGCATTTGCAACACCAACAACTCTTAAAATTGAACAGCCAACAAATGTTCCCTTCTAGGTCAAAGGACCACCCAGAGGAGAAAATACTGAGCAGAGACAGGAAAAATAAGCCAAGATTTTAATACTTCCCAAACATAGCGCAAGAGAAACAGTCTCCCTGTGTAGTTCAGGCTGACCTTGAACTCACTATGTAGGCCAGGTTGGCCCTGAACTCTTGGGGATCAGCCTCCCAAGTGCAGTTACAGGTATGTGCCACCAGGCAAGGAAAAGAGAAAGTGTTATGTTATGTTATGCTATTTTGAGACAGGGTCTGGCTACATAGTACACGCTGGCCATGAGCCCACTTGTATAGTCCAGGTTGGCCACAAACTCATGGTGTTCCTCCTGCCTCAGCCTCCCAGGTACTGAGATGACAGGTGTACATCACCACACCCAGCACATGAGAAAGTTTTAGAAAGCAGCAAAATTAAAAAAACTATCATTACTAGTCTCCTTTATGAATTTTAAATCCCATATATTATTATAAGAAAAAATTTCAAACTGAGACATTAAGAAAATGATACAAGGTAAAGAAATAAACTAAATGCTATCCTCCTAAAACTGGGAGGAAAAAAAAATGCTGCTCAGTCTCACCACTTTTTTTCCATAATGTATTGGGAATCCTAGCCAGTACAGAAAAACAGGTGGAAAAGATTAGAAAGGAAGATATAAAATGGTCTTTATTTACAGATACCCTGATTCCTATGTGGAAAATTCATAAAAGGAAATTTTTGATTTTGGTTTTTTTGAGACAGGGTCTTGCTATGCAGTTCAGGCTGGTCCTGAACTCACTATATAGCTCAAGCTAGCCTCGAACTCTGAGCAATTCTCCTGCCTCAGCCTCCCAGAGTGCTGGGATTGCAGGCATGGGTCACCATGCCTGCATAAAAGGAACTATTTTCAAAATTTACTGAAAAGTGGTTTAGCAAGATTGAAGGATTCAGTGTTGACACAGAAAAATAACTGTATGTCTGTAACACAGTAACACAAAAACTGGAAATAGAAATCTAAAAATACCACTTCCTATAGCATAAAAAAAAAAAAAAAAAAACAGAATATACTTAGGAATCTAAGGAATTTAGGGAAAAAAATGTGTAAGACATCTATAAAATGTTGCTGAGAAGCCGGGCATGGTGACGCATGCCTTTAAACCCAGCACTTGGGAGGCTGAGGCAGGAAGATCATTGTGAGTTCAAGACCAGCCTGGGCTACAAAGTGAGTTCAAGGCCAGCCTGAACTGCATAGTCAGACTCTGTCACAAAAAATAGGGTTGGAGAGTTAGCTCAGTGGCGTAAGCAACCTGCCTGGTAGGTATGAAGTTGTGAGTTTGATCTCCAGTACCAAAAAAAATTAAAAAAAAAAAAAGAGAGAGAGGTTTTACATTATCTGATTTTAAGATTTACTGTAAGCTTTTGTAATTAATAACAATCAGTCTTGAGAAAACAGACACAAATAGATCAACAGAAAGAACAGGAAAAACAACAACACATATACATATATATGGTGAACTGTTTTTTGTCAAAGAATCCAAGGCTATTCAACAAATGGTGATGAAACAATTAGATATTCATATGGAAAAACAAACAGAACCTGTATTCCCACTTCACACCATATACGGTATAGAGTTAAACTGAGATCTATCATAGACCTAAATATAAAATCTTATATAATTTCTAGAAAAAAGCCTAATGAAATATATTTACAGCCATGAAGCTGCCAAAATTATTTCCTTTGTTGGACCCCCAAAATGGAACGTTGGAGTTACCAAAAATAAAGACTGGTGCTCACAAGTCAATGATTAGGAAAATATTCATGATACACATCTGACAAGTGATTGAAAATCGTAATATCGCTTTATGTCAATGGAAGAAGTAACACTCAGCAGATTGGTAACAGCAAATGCTGTAAAGATGTGGCACTGGAATGCTGAAACACTGCTGGCAGAAAGGTAAAATGCTATAATCACATTGGAAAAATTTGCATTTTCTTTCAAGATGAACATATATCCTATATTTAGCTATTCTACTTCCAAGTATGTAGTCAAGAAAATAAAAACATGTCTACAAAAATCCTTGTGCACAACTGTTCACAGCAGCCTTGGTTCTTAATAGCTAGAAACAACCCAAATGTCCCACAGCAGAATGGATGAAGATGCTGTAGTACATGCCCTCGTACAAGAAAGTTCAACTCAGCAATGAAAAGGTTTAGTTACAAATTCACCCCAAAGCATAGGTGTATACCACACACTGTCCTGAGAGAAAAAAAAGGCAAAACCAAAATAATATATGCTCTAGGAGCCCATTTTTATGATTTCCAAGAACTTGCAAAACTAACCTATAGTGACAGAAATGACAATCAAGACAGTAGTTTCCTTGGGAGCAAGAACTTCATAGAGGTGTTGGTTACATGTGTGTTTTACATCAAAGCTCACTGAATGGAATACTTAAGATAAGCGCACTTTATTTAAAATTGTTAACCAAAAGAAGAATTAAAGCAGTAAGGGATTCCAAGAAAGTGACAGTGTAGATGATGAGCAAAGGAGGGCCAACACACCTGTAACAGAAGGACCCCAACAAAGAATAAAAATAAAGCAAGGGAACAGAAGCAAGTAATAAAAAGCGAGTTCAACGAAACCTTCCAGCTGCCAGGAATATTTCCAGTAATTCTGAGGAGCAGCAAGAAGGCCAGTGGGGTCTGAAGGCAGTGAGGAGGAAGAGAAAAACTGAGGGCACAGCGAGGCCAGAGCAGGAGCGCTAGGCTCTTGGCACCCAGAAACCGGCACAGCTCCAATTTGTGGATGCTCAAGTCACAGACAAAACAATGCAGTGACTGTGAATAATCCACTTCCGTCTACTTTAAATCATTAAGAGATGACTTACAATATGTAATGCAATGTAAATGCTATGCAAATAGGAGTTGCAGTACATTGTCTAGGGTTATTTAAAAAGAATCTGTTTGTACTAGCTACAGATGTACACCACCCCCCTCAATATTTCCAATCCTCAGTTGGTTCAACTCGTGGATGCAGAACCTTTGGGTACAGAAGACAACTGTACAGCCTTGCAAGCTACTTTCAAGACTTAGACTTACTCGGGAAGTAGTATAGATTTAGAGGGGTCTAACATTTAAGACCTGAAAGAATGACCAACTTTGGAAGTAAAATAAGTAGCTGTAACTAAGACAAAAACATTTTTTTGTAATAAATGGTCTAATGCATAAGAAAACATAGGAAAATAAAATTTAATGCTGTATTCATCTGAGAAATTTAGGTATTTAGTTCCAACAGAAGCACAAAAAGCTGAGAATATTTTTTCCCTTCCTATAGTTATCTAGCCCAGATATATCTAAGGAAGATACCTTAAAGTGAGCCCACCCAGCCCACTTACAGTTTTGGTTTTAACTTATTTCTTTAACTATCACTCATGCTACCTGGTAGGGCTTCCCCACGAGATGAACCCTCTTATTTCTTCTTGTTTGGTTTTCCCTTCTGTGCCACTACAGTGCAAAACAGCTCAACAGCCTGCTAGTGGCTAAATCTATTTATTTTTAAAATATGCTATTTATGAATAGTATAACTATTCCCAATCAGTTATGATGCAGAAAAAGCTAACTCATACCTGTCTTTCTCGGATCCTGGAACAGTGCCTGTGTTGGTGGAGCCAGGCACAGAGGCAATGGGGGTGCCCACAGTTCCAAGATTCTGGATCACAGAGGACAGAAACTGCTGGCTGGCACTTTCATACAAATCGAAACAGATCTGATAAGCCATGAGGAGGTTGTCTTCCTTCACCAGTTTTTCTAAGATGTCACTCACAGCTTGAGGATCATCTAAGAATATTAAGCACTGAAACAGAGATAAAGGACAGGCAAACAATAATCAAAAGCCTCATCTGCAAGGTCCCTGCAGCACAACAGTCATCCACACAGAAGACTGTACAACACAAGCACAGGCAAACTGGGGCAGAATATCTGATCCAGCATTCTACTTCCAAGTCCAACACTAGATGTGGTTTTCCTAAAAATGGCATCTATTTATCATTAAAAAAATCTCCATACAAATTATATTCGCAGGTCCTAATACTCCACCTGGTACTTAGTATTCGATACTAGCTGCTGAATGAATCTTGGCTTCTTTAAATCCTATCTAAGGGCTCTTTAACTTGTATATTCTGCCTTACTATATTTTGTAGGAATCATTCACTTATTTAACATATATTATATTGTGATGTGTCAGGACGAGAGGGATCCAATTTATCATCATGAAGCACTTCTCTTCTGATCTGTCATATGTGTTAGCAAAATTATCCAATAAATTAGGGTTTTTCTGTTAAGAACTCAATTTAAATTTCGAGTAGGATTATGTACTGGGGATTAAACCCAGGGATCACTGAGTTAAATTCCCAGGCCCTTTTATTTTTAGGCAGGGTTTCCCAAAATTGCTCAGGCTGGTCTCAAACTTATCATCTGCCCGGGTACAAATTTGAGAGTAGCTGAGATTACAGATGTCCATTACTAAACCCAGTTCTGTGGTTCTTCTTGAACTTTAAATCATGTGGATATACTACCTGTTAAAAAACATACTTTAAAAACAAACAAATGTCGAAGTCATAAAAGGACAAGGAATAAAATAGCTAAAACATACAAAATTGCCTCCAAGGGATGAAACTGAAATACAAGGTGAACAGAGCAGACTTCCCTCTAAACAAAACTCCTAAAACTGAGCTACATCATTCTATTCTACTCTACTCTGGTTATTTTGAGACAGGGTCTTGCTAAGTTGCTAAGCTGCTAGGGCTGGGCCTGAATTTGTGATGCTCCAACCTCAACCTCCCAAAGTGCTGGGATTACAGGTATGAGAAACACCTGGCTTACCTTCTTTTTACCTTCTTTATTCTCAAGATTTCCTTAATTACTTGAATTATTTTCAAAATAAAAAAAATACAAAGAATGCCTTGTAACAAAGTAGTTCTTTAGTTTTGTAAGATTCTGTTTTTGTCAATAAAACGGAAAGCAAGTCATACATGTTATCCTCATAGGCCTGTTGTAAAGATCAACTGAAATGCACATACAAACCCACTACAGCAATGCACTATCATGTAATAAAATATAATGTATGTTGTAAAATGCCACAGCACAGGTGGAGAAATGTAATGTAATACAGTGTAATTACCTGACAAACATTGATGAAATCAGGTTTCTCCAAGTTCATGTAGATTTTAACCAGAACTCTTAGTACTTTATTCCGGAACTGCTTATTCTGCATCAAAGACATGCAGAGCTTGAGGCTATACGCCAGCATTCCTGGGACATCATTCTGAAAGAGAGAATTTTAAGATGTGTTATTATTTGGTTATTGAAGCATTATATCTATTTAGAGCCTGAACTATTTTAATCTACCCTCTTAGTTTTTCAAGGTAGCCAATAACTTAAACCCCTTGGTTTAAAAACTTAAACCATTTTAGAAAGAAATCTGTAAATCTGTGTTTTAGAGGGCAGGGATTAGGAGGTACCGGGAACTGAACCCACTCAGAAACATCCCCAGTGCCACTGTTTTTTTATTTTTTGACAGATTTGTCAGAGCTCAAATTTATGATCCTTCTGCCTCTGCTGGGATTATAGGTGTGCATCACCATGCCTAGCTAGACGGAAATCTTAAAAGAAAAATTATGTATTTCCATATCTTCGTGGGGAAAAAATGGGTTGAAAACAATTTAGTATTTAGTGATCACTGAAGAGCTCCACTGTATGGACACAGTGCACTGTAACAGTGTGATATTATTATTTTGAAAAGATATTTCCGGATGTTCCTATGCTGATCAGCTATGCTTTACAATTTCAGTCTAATAATGACCTTTCGTCTCCTGCCACACTACTATCCTTGCTCCTAACTTAGTGCCTACACTCACTGGGTGCTAGGAAACACAAGTCTTAGAAGTCACTCAAGCATTTAGTGCTGTGACATCTGCCTGGTGCTCTCCCTAGGAGGAAATTTAGACATCTACGTGTTTGTACCTTGTGGTTCTTACAAACACTCCCAAAATTTCAGATACTACCCTGTAACAGTCCTTCAACATAAAGAATACTGAAGAACCATAAAAGTGTTTCTCGAAAAGCAAGTTGTTGATTCACCAGTGTATGATGAAATCAACTCATTGGGGTATGACTAATATACTTTAAACATTAAATACTAATTAAAAATATCTGCATTACACCACAAAATAGTAAGCGTATTGTTTCACAGTTCCGCCTGCATGATCATGTGCACTGGGATGCAAAGCAAAATGAGATGAAATAAGGCCAGCAATGCTGGCAGGGGGACAGGATGCCGGCTGGTGGAAAGGGGGAGCAGTGAGGCACAGCGGCCCCACAGATCTGGGTGGACCGACCTCAGCTCAACACCTTTCAGCCCTCTTTGGCTAGGGACTTACAACTGTCTTAATTACCTCAAGATACTCTCAAATCTGGGATCTAGTTCATAGTTCTAATGTAATATGCATTAATATAGTAGTTTATCAGTATGATCTTCTTAAAAAAAGACAGGGTAATTAATACAACTGCCCCATGCAAAACTTCAAAGGAATAAAGAAATGTGGCACGGTAAAAGCAGACATTTTTATGAACACAAAAGGAAAAAAACAAAAAACAAACAAACAAAAAAAATATATATATATGTATATATACTATACATGTAAAATATATTCCCTAAAGTACATTTTCTGTTCTCTACCCAGGACATTAGCAGTTTGAATAGTTTGCTTTGCTGATTTTTCTACAATGAACAACTTCTAAAATGACATCGTCTACGTACCGATTCTAGTATGGTCTTCTCAAAGACATCTAGTCTTCGTGTCTCCAAAGCAATGCCAATAGCCTGCTTATACTTGTGATCATCTAGACATCGTTGGAACATCTTATTCACAATGCCTTCCAATCTCTGGTCAATTGGTTTTTTTTCTCCTTCAGGCAAATCTGCATTTTCTACACACTGCTTGGTATAATGATCAATGCATTTTGCTGTGGAAAAAATAAAAGTAATTCTGATTATTTTCTACATTGGGCCAAACTATCAAAAAGCACATTGCATTGGTCAACTTTCCCACTGTGGGGACAAAACACTTGAAACCCACAACACAGGGAAGGAGAGATTTATTTGGCCTGTGGCTTTAGTCCAGTGTTGGATGGTTCCAAGTAGACACAGGGCAGAGCTTGGAGGAGGAAAGCTGCTCACCTCACAGAGGGCAAGAAGCAGAGCAGGGGAACAGTACTAGAGGAAGGGGCCAGGGGCCAGATCTGCCGCCCAAAGTCACACCTCCCAGCCCACCCAGACACACGGGAAGTGTGATTTATTAACCCCCTCGGCAGGCTCAAGCCAGTCAGGTTGACAACTAACCTTAACTGATACAGACACTGTACTTCTATAAGCATATATACTTATAATTATAAATAAATTTAAAAATCACACAACTAATACTTTTAATCAAAACTGTTCTCTTTATGATTACAATAAAGGTCTACATGCCAATTCAAGTAAGATTCACACTACTCAAAACGATTCTGTACTGCTGCCTTATTTTGACCAAAATTATGTGATTCCACTTGATTTAGTGGCTTACTCAAAACAGCTGAGTACAAATAGTTGCTGTTTCAGTTTCAAAAGCACTTTTTTTGCCATTATTGATATTTTAAAAGGTCTATTATAAAAAAAGTCTATAATAGCAATTATTACACAGAAATACATTAGACTTCATCATATTAATCAAACTATTAGCATCCTGAGTAAAGGCTGTGTTTAGCCTTTGTTGGTAGAAAAATGGCCAAATGACCTGGAATGTGCCACAGCTTCCTTTGGACCAGACAATGATCAGTTAGTTTCACAAAAACAAGGTCAAATATTCTACTGGCTCTATGTTTATATTTTTGTCTTTTTGGAAGGTTATAATAAAAAAAATTAAAAAGGAAGTTTTGTTAATTATATACAATATATCATGTATTTTAACCGTGTTCCTCTTCTCTTGATGTGGCCCAGGCAAGTCAAGAGGCTGGGCACCTGTGCACTAGGGGAAGGGAAGCAGGAAGCCAAGAAGATGAAACCTTCACAGGCCAAGGATAATTACCTATAATAGTCTCCACATACTCGGAGTTATCATTGACGTTGAAGAGATCACCTGCCCCAAGAGCATAATTCAGAGACTCCTCAAAAGCTCCCAGGTGATAAAATACTTTAGACGCCACTAAGGCTGCAAACTGCCGACTCCGGAAACCTTCATCTTCATATAAAACTTCTCTGAAAGAAATTACCAAGGACAGGCCTCATTCAAGCTATGCTTTTCCTTAAAAATCCCAATTCTAAATACTTAAGCTATAATTTGGCAGTGTAACTCTAATAAATTAGTAAGGTGTAAGAATCACATCCACACACCATTAGAACTAATCAGCATTTTTCAAGTTTATAGGAATAATGTAGTGTCTTACATTTTGTCTACAGACTCAGAAATTTCTGCCCAGAAGTCATTGACAACTGCATTCAGTTTGTGTAGTGCAAATTCCTGTAAAAGATAAAACCAAAATTCTATTTTGAGACAGACTAACCATTGCCCTTGATTTTAAAATTTTCAACTAATCAATGGCTACATCGTCAGTAAGTCATAAAAAATTTTAATCTATGGCAAATGCTCATAAACTAATACTTTTTCCTGAATTTATACATATTTTCCTGTTTTCAATCATAAAGCACTAGACGTCCCAGAACTTGGAAGGCTGAAGCAGGAGGATTGTCGTGAGGTCAAGGCCACCCTGGGCCACAGAGCAAGACTGTCTCAAAAAAACAAAAACAAAACACAAACCCTTGACTAACCATATGATGTCAGTCTGTTTTGTTTTGTTTTTGTCTTTTTGAGACAGGGTTTTGCTATGCAGTTCAGGCTGGCCTTGAACGCTCAGCAATCCTCTTGTCTCAGTCTCCCGAGTGCTGGGATTACAGGCATGCACCACCATGCCTGGCTGTAATGTCATTCTTTATCATAAGGAAGGTTTTCCTTCTTAGAATACATAGGACTGACTCCAAGTTGCTAGTTTAAATGGAAATAAATGTAGGTGTCTAGAGCCTCATACTTGAAGCACATTCCAAATTTCTATCAAATAAAAATAACTTTAAATATGTGCACAGAAAAAGCAGCTTTTTATGCTTTCTGTTGATAAAGAAATGAAGGGTTATTCAAGTGCTACTTTAAAGTTTATTTGCATTAGCTGTGCTAAACTCAAGGAAAATTGTCTACTGCCAAAAGACTGTCCTCTCTGGCTCTACTCCAGTGACTGGCAATGGGGTACATGGGATGATTACTTTAAATCAGTGATACACAGATATCAAATTTCAAAGGCCTCACAATTCACAGTAAGTTTAGTGACTTTTTTCTTCAACTCATACCTTGAGCTGTGGTTCTTCTTCATCCAGAAGAGAAATAATTCCAGCTAGAAGACAAAAGGCATATCACAATTGTGAAATATGCTCACTCAGAAATCAATGCTTGGCAAAACCATATGGCACTATAAAAAAGGCATTTTTTGAGGGGTGACTTCACTAGGGGAATGATTATTTTTCTTTAAAACTGCTGATGTTTATACTTTAAAAAGAATTTACTATCAACACCTCATGACACCATACATATCACCTCAATTGCCCAATTCAAAGATTCTCTAAGTATGGCTCCCAGACGAAATGCAAACTGTTGGTCCTTCCCTTGACCTTCTGAATCAGAAAAATATGGGCTGGGGGGCGGGAGGGGAACGGTGGCCAGTAATAAGGCTTCCCTGTGACTTTTTTTTTCTTCTTTCCCTGGCATTTGCTGCAGTTTGAGAACCGCTGGTCCCAAACAATTTTAGAATACAATTACATAAACCAGTAGTTATACGTTTATGTAGGCAGAAAAAAGCGTATTTAGCCATCAAGTTAACAGAGCACTATACTTTAATTATTTCAAGATACCTATATTAACGTACTGCCTCACAATCACAAGCAAACAGGAAGACATCACTCAGTGATGACCAATCTTACTCATTCTGAATCCCATAACACAAGCACAGTATTCCCTGGTTGACTTAACCTCAATGGGTCAGCACACAGGTCAGTGAAGAAAATAATTACTGTCCTCAAAAGAATGCACTTTGAAATACAACCATATGTCAAAGGGATCAATGAAAAAAGATATGGGAAATTTGGTCCTTACACCATAAAGAAAAAACACTTTCTCAACTGTCTTCCATGTAGGTCTTAAAATCATTCTGGAAAAAATAAAATAAAATAAAATAATTCTGAAACACCCAGTTGAAACTGACTGGTTAAAAAAGTATGTCAAGGCTCAGCCAGGCATGGTGGGGGCGCACCTGCAGTCCCAGCACTTGAGAGGTTGAGACAGGAGGGTATCCCAAGTTTGAGGGCAGCCTGGGCTACATGGTGAGTTCAAGTCCAGTCTAAACTACATAGCAAGACCTTGTCTGAAGAAAAAAAAAAGTGTTGCAGTAATTTCAGTTATTTCTAACTGGTAAGTATAGATTTGCCAAATATTTCAATAGTCCTTAGGAAGCCATACAGGAAAGAATATAAAATCTAGCAAGCAAAAGTTGAGTACACTACTATCCCAAAAAAATATAAAAGCAAAAATAACTGAGTACTCTAGATTGGTATAACATGCTCAGAGCAGAGAGGCTGAATAGAAAGCACAGAGATGGGATGAATTAATAAATGAATGGGGGGAGGAGCCAGTAATGTAGAAGGAATGATAAATTACAATAGCAGATCATTTAATACTAAAAATGTCAGGGATTACCTATCATCAATCAATGGTACACTTGAATGGCTTTTAGCAAAAGAGGAGATGGATTTTTTTTGGCAGTACCTGGGATTGAAACCAGGCCCTTGTGCATGCCAGGCAAGTGCACTGCCAGCGAGCTCCATCCCGGGCCCTTTTTATCTCATTTTGACACAGTGTCTTGCTAAATTATTGGGGCTGGGCTTAAATTTGTGATCCTCTTGCCTCAGACAGGTTTTTATATTTTCCTGTTTAGTTCAACTTGGGACTAGTTACACAGTTGTCCTAGAAAGTCAGTCTCTGGTCACTGAACAGAACTAAATGAAATACTCTATACTCTAAACACTAATATCTCACATCTCAAAGACAACAAAAGTGGGGCCGGGTAAATAAGCCTGTGTCCCAACACTCAAATGGCTGAGGCAGGAGGATCATCACAAGCTCAAGGTCAGCCTTGGCTACACAGTGAGTTCAAGGCTAGCCTGAACTACACAGGGAGACGCTGACTTAAAAACAACAACAAAAATTAAAAAAAAAACAAAAACAACAACAACAACAAAAAAACACAGAACCCTCCTTTGGATGAAAGAGAGAATGGGAAAGAACTAAGAATGCTAAAAGTCTCTTATGCCATAATAAGAACTCAGTAGATTCTGTTTAAAATAATTGAGCCAATTTATAGCAATATTTGGATATTATTTCTCAATATGGATATGTTCCACAAGACACAACTTTAAAAGTTGAAAATGGTTGTTTCTGGGGAGAAGGAAGGGAAAATAGGGCAAGGAAACTGTTACTTTTAAACTTTTCCACACTCTTTGCCCCTGCATGTCTACACTACCTCTAACTCACTGAATTTTACATCTCCCTCCAAGGAAGAAGCACTTGGCTCCACTTCCTTTCGAAGTCAAATCTCCTGAAGAATTTAACAGTGCATGCTGACCTCTTACCTCTTTCTTCACTCTCTAGTGCCTGCTGAGTGTCTGGTGAATAACTGAAGGCACTGACACACACTAGAACCAAGCCACTAGCCTGTTTAGCACCTAGGACAGATCCTAAACCAACAGGAGTTATATAGCACAGGAAGTAAAACAACGAAAGGTTTGGAGCAGAAGCTGACAAGTGAACCAATAATACTTAACCAACAATAATAAATATGTACTGTTATCATCATAGAATCTCAGAGTACAACTTCAAAAATCATCAGTCCTGCCACTGCAAAGAGGTGAATTCTACTATATTTCTGTTGAAGCTTTTTCAGTCTCTACTTAAAATCTAGGGACTGATTTACCAATTTGACTAGTTGAGTGATTTTTTTTCACTCAAGACATACTTTTGAACTTTGCAATGTGTTCAGCAATGCTTTAAGAATTGTGAAAACAAGTTTCCTGCCCAGAATTCTACCAGGACGAGAAAAGAGTCATCAGGCAAGCAAACAAGGTCATTACAGAATTGTGATGGAGAGAAGTGGCAGCTAGAGGGGACAGCTGGTGTGTTTTAACAGAGCAGTCATTTAAGTCTAACACCAGAGTTAAGAAAAAAGGATGAGAAACTATGAGAAAATGTGGGAAAGAGAAGCCTGGAAACGGAACACAATGTGTAAGGGGCCTTAAGGAGGGAAACTGCACAGAAAGAAGGCCTGAGACTGTGATGCAATGAGTGAAAAAAAGCACCAACAGGATGAAGCAGGAACAGGCTCACACAGGCAACAGGGTTAAGAATTTGGAATTTATTCTGATTACAATGGAAGCAGTGTAGGATTTTATGAAAAGAAATATTTCGCAACTAATGCTTTCTAAAAACCCAATAAATAGATTTTAAAAGAGGTACGAATGGATAAACAGTCTTAAGGGTGGGTTTAGCAACCCAGGCAAGAGGTGAAGGTGGTTTGGGCCACAGTAGAAGAAAAGAGTTGTAAGAGGTAGATCTAAAATCAGAATGCACTTATAGGTGAAAAGAAATTTAATGAAAGAAATTTAATGCTTACTCCTGGAGCCTGCTAACTGGAAAAGGTCTTCCTTATACTGAAATCCATCTCCCAATCATTTGTATCCGTCAAGGACAAAAGTCTAATTCTAGGTATAGGTACCAACTTTTGAAGTGTTTGAAAATAACTATGATTGTCTCCCAGCAGCTCTACCAATTTCCTTAGCCAGTCCTCACAAAAATATGGTTTTGAGTGCCCTACCATTCAGATTACCATGTTCTAATAACCACTTTGTTTGCAACAAAATAGTTGTGAGACGGAATACAGAATTAAAAAAGAAGAGCATATGTATCCAGGTAAGGGAGAACACACCAAAGTTGTGAAAACACACACATACGTCCGTCTGTAGTAGAGTTTAAAAACTCCACTCAAAATCTGATTTCTAAACTGGGTGTGGTATCACACACCTGTGATGCCAGCACTTGGGAGGCTGAGGCAGGAGGATCGCTCAAGAGTTCAAAGCCTGCCTGGGCTTCACAGTGAGTTCAAGGCCTGCCTAAACTACATAGCACGCCTGTTTCAAAGAAACAAAACAAAAAAAGTTCATCTCTAAGGTGTCATCACATCTGCCTGTAATCCCAGCAGCACTCAGGAGGCTGAGGCAGGAGGGTCACTGGAGTTCGAGGGCAGCCTTAGCAACACAGTGAGACCCTGTCTCAAAAACCCAAAACCAAAAAGCTGATCATTGTAACTTATCCCATTTCTAATGTCACTTCACCTATTCCCTTACGCAACGGCTAAACTGTACGAAACCTGCCCTGCGAACCCTCCTCAAGCTCCTTCTTGGATACAAACAACTTAACTGAGCACCTAACCTCAAGAGAAGTTGGCTCGCTGGACTGTGCCATTTTCATTGAACGCACAAGTCCTTTGGTGCTGTAACCAAACGGCACCGGAGTGGACCCCGGCGCGACCCGCCTCGAATCTCGTTTCGGACTCGGCTCCGAGAAGGCCGGACCGAGGCCGGGTCCGAAGCGCTGAACGGGCAGCGAGGCGGCCGAACAGGGCTTCAGCCCATCTCATCATCAAACGGCCCCGCACAGCCGCGAACAACACAGACAGGAGAAACAGCAAGTCCGGGGTCCGCGCCGGCTCGGGGGTGTGGCGGCCGAGGCAGGCAGAGGCGGCCGACTCAGTCCGACACCTCTGAGTCGAAGGGGCGCGGGGCCCATATGGCCCCAGCCACATCCCGGTGCCCGAGCCGCGGTGGCCCGGGCCGCGCAGGCCGGTGCTCCGCCCGGAGGTGCCCAGTCACCGGCCCTGACTCAGCTAAAAGCCGGCGCGGCAGCTGCTCCTCCCTTCGGGTGCTGGCTCTGAGGGGCGCTCACCGGCTGAGGTGATCATGACTGCGCCCCGCACTCGTCAGTTCGCTCACTCGCAGACCCGGCCGCGCCGCGTATCTGTCAGCTCAGGCCCGGTCCGCTCCGCCGCGCCGCCTCGTTTCCCGGGAGCGCCGCTCAGTCAGTCGCCTGCTCTGGCCGGCGGCTCCTCTTCTTAGGTAGGACCCCGCGCGCCCGGGGGCTGCCCGCCGCGCCGCCTGCCGGCTCGCGAGGATTCCTCCCGGGCCTGAGCCTTTTCTGTCACTGCCGTCACTCTAGGTCACGCTGAAAAGTACAAAAGAGTGCCTTTGTCTTCTGTAACCTCTTTTGAGGCCCAAACTGCCGCGCGCTGGGGACATTGATCTACACTTGACATCAGGCTTTAGAATGGCCACCCCTGCAGAGAGAGGACCTCATCATCACCCGCCTTTGCAGAGAGAAAGAGTGTGGAGTAACGGGCGAGCAGTGTCCAGATCGCCACCTGCTGTAGTGGGGGTCTTACTGCAATAACTGCCACGGAGCCAAGACTGGGGTGCGGGTATCAGTGTTTTCTTAGAGAAGCGACTTTAAATAAAAAAAAAAAAAAAAGAAGGCAAGTCTGTCTTCAAAAGAAACCCTCAAAGCCGGGTGTAATGGAGCACGCCTGTAATCCCAGCACTCGGGAGGCTGAGGCAGGAAAATCTCTGCGAATTCGAGGCCAGCCTGGGTTACAAAGTCAGTTCTGCATAGTGTAACAAAGTGAGAACTGCATAGTGTGACCTTATCTCAAAAAAAAATAAAAAAATAATAAACCCTCCAAAGAGTGTTTTATTATTATCATGAATTTATAAGTACCTAGCCTATTATAAAATTAAACAACAAATGTTATTTAGTTTTGAAGCCGTTTATAGGGTACATTTACGTATTTCGAAGATCTGAAGGGCAGAGGCTGGGGCTGGGGCCGGGGCTCCGCGGCCGAGCACCTGCCCAGCCCGTGCGAGGCCCTGGATTTGACGCTCGGCGCGGGGGGCCCTTGGGAAGCGGGGAGGCGCCGTCCGCCACTCGGCGCTCGGGGGAGACGCCGCTGTCTGCGGCGTGGCCGTCGCGCCTGTCACTGCCGCCCCCTCGAGTGCGCAGACGCCCGCCCGGCCCGCTCGAGGACCCCCGCTGCCCCTGCCCCGCCGTGGCCGCCCGCCGCGTCCTGTCGCCGGGGCCCTGGACCGCTCGGCAGGGCCTCGGAAGGCGCGCAGAAGGGGGCGTCCGGATCCCCGCCGGCCCCGACCCTGCGGCTCGGCGACCTCTGCCCCCTCAGGTCGCCTCGGTTCCTAGGACCCAGCGAAAGCGCAGGCAGAATTGTGACAAAGTGCACCCTGCCCACGACCCAGCCTCGCCCTCCCAGCTTGGGACTGGCCGGGAGGGGACGGCCGCGGCCTCACCCAGGTAGGCACCAGGCTGGGGTTTGGCAAGGCCGAGGCAGGAAATCGGGGCGCGGAGCGACCCGCGCGCCTCCGTACAGCGCCCCCTGACGGCCGTGGCGCTCCGAGCGAGCGCAGAGGGGCGGCGCGGAGGCCGCGCGCGTTTTCCCGGTCCCGGCCTCGGAAGGGTTCGGTCCTGGGGTCCCCTGAGCCGCAGCGCGATGGGGCAGAGAGGGCAGGCGTTAGGGCCCGAGATCCCGCAATCAAGTCTCGCTCTGTCCCACCCTTGCTCTGTGGCCGGAGGTGGAGTGTCACCGAGACCCGCCTGTCTCAGCCTCGCCTGCAGAGGGCGCGGGGCCCGGCGGGGCCGGCCGCGGAGGCGCAGAGCTGCCCTCCAGAACCGCGGTCATTGACCTGGGTAGATTGAGGCACAGAAGGTGCCAGGGAGCCCTCGGGGAACCTGGGTTCTCTCCCCACCTAAGATGCACGACTCCGGCGGCTGTCTGTCCTGGGCCAGCACGGAGTGCGGCGCCGGCAGCGAACCCCGTCCTAGGTCTCCAGCGACCCCTGTTCCCGGGAAGTCCACTAGGACGGCCAACAGTGCCAGCCACAGCCCTGAAGTCGACATCCTTATTTTCATTAATGGAAATTAAAATCTAAATCGAGCTTTAATTAATTTAAATTTAATTTATAAATCAGTTGAGTTTGAACAGATGCTTCAGTTACTGAAAAAGCTTTTTAAGTACACCTGAAGGGTAAGGACATGGAGCCGGGCGTAGTGGCGCATGCCTGTAATCCCAGCACTCGGGAGGCTGAGGCAAGAGGATTGCTGTGAGTTCGAGGCCAGCCTGGGCTACAAAGTGAGCTCAAGGGCAGCCT
>RJWM01009163.1:35481-69324 GCA_004363535.1 Dasyprocta punctata
CCCCCCCAGCCCAGCGGGGACAGGGGTGGCAGTGGTCACAGGGAGGCCAGCCTGGGATTAGGGTCACTAACGGTCAGGAAGAGAAGAACTCAGGGATCCAGAGCCAAGAGCCAGATTTCCCGACCAAGTCGCCAGGGACTGCTTGGTCACAGCACTGAGCCAAGCACCCCAGGGCCGCAGCTGCTGCGCACAGAGACCCCGGCTCCCTGGAGAGGCTCGGAATGTGCCCTGCACAGAACGGGTGGCCCTGGGTCTGGATCTGGGGCAGGGGTCCAGCGGGAGCTGGGGGGGCCGGAGGGAACCAGCGGGGTCCTCACCTCACCAAAGCCACAGCACTGCAGTGGCCCCTCGGGATCTGACTGCCCCCCACAGCCCTGCAGGGCGCCCTGGCTTGCAGTCAGGCCGCCCTAAGTGTCCTGAGACCAGAGGGCTCCGGTCAGGCTCGCAGCCAGGGTCCTGGGGTCCATGCTGCCTGAGCCCCCATTTTCCACCTAAGCCCAAGGTCACACAGAGGAGGGGCGCCCCACCTGTCCCAGTCCTCATCCTCTGCGCGCAAGTGGGGGAGCAGCTGGCGGGGCCCTCGGTACAAAGAGCTGCTTCCGGCCCCTGCCATGTTTGCCCTGCAAACAGAGCAAAGTCCGGGCCTCCTGACCTCAGGGAGCTGGCAGGCGGCGGGGTCACCCCGACGGGCTACTGTCCTCGGTGAGGCCTCAGCAGCCTTTGTTCCAGCCACATAAGGCACCCACTGCCATCACCTCAGCACTTGGTCCCTTTGCTCTTCTGACGTGTCCTGTTTGGCAATGGAGGAGCCCCTCTTGGGGACAGACACAGAGGAAACAGACAGTGACAGAGGTTTCTCTGAGCCTCGTTAAAGCCAGTTCAGCTCCTCGAAACCTGGGTGGCTACACAGACAAGCACTGTGTATGCCAAACCCAATGCTACCTTTAAAAAATCTCTTGAATTTTATTTCTAACTGGGGGGAGGTGTGCACCTGTAATCCTAGCTTTCTGGGAAGCTGAGGCAGGAGGATGGCAAATTCAAGGCAGCCTGGGTAATTTAGTGACTAAGGAAGACCTTGTCTCAAAATTAAACAAACAAATAAATAAAAAGGGTTCAGGGATGTAGCTCAGTGCAAAAAGCTCTGGGCTCAATCTCCAGTACTGAAAAACAAAACAAAACAACCAAGTTTACTTCCAATTCCAGCCGGCAGGGCTGTGGAGATTTCACCCTGGGTGAGGGCACATTCAGACCAAAGACGATTCCAGAGGGTTTGGCCTGGTGCCCACATTCCTTGCTTGCCAGAGTCCCTGAGAAGAACTTGCTATGAGAATCAAGGGGAAGAATTTTGTTTTCAGTACTGGGAACCCAGGGACTTCCCACTGAGCTACATTCCCAGCCTTTTTTGCTTTATTTTGAGACAGGGTCTCACTGTCTCTAAATTGCCCAGGCTGGGTTTGAACTTGGACTCCTCCTGCTTCAGCCTCCAGACAGCTGGGATTACAGGCTCCGACCACAGCACCCAGCTATCCATTCTGTTTTTGCTAAGACACCAGTGAGGTACTGTTTGGTTTTATTGGATGGAAGGAATTTTCCGTTCAAGCCGGAAGCAGGTAGACCATTGCCACATTAGAGATTAGTACCCGAGAGCTTAGACGGGCCTGGCTGCTGGGCCCTCCATGATGGCTGCTGGGGGCGATCAGCCTAATTAAGGCCTCACACCTCCCCCAGACCCACACCAACCCCCCGGAAAGAGATCTGCCCCCAAGACCATGCTTTCTAGCACCGAACTCTTCCTACAGTATTCACATGGCAGCCACGATCCAGGAAGCAGGGATGGGGGTCGGTTGGTTTATCAGTTAGAAGGCAGAACCCGAATCTCAGTGAACAAAGACCTTTCCTCTTCAGCTACTCCTAAGAAGTAATGAGAGTAGTGTAGAAAATAACTGTACAACCTATCGTTTGTCCCAGAGGCGCCAAGCTCAAATGTCCATCACAACCAGCAACCGACAGGTGTCACATGAATGAAGGGCCACGGGGCTGGGGAACAGGATGGGGTGGGACAGGGGGTCAGGATGGGGAAGGGGTGCCCCTCCTGCGGCCCCGGAAAACTAGACATTTAAACGTACAGGCTCCCAAGTTTCTAATGTGGGCAACGAGCACAATAGATTTGTTACACCTTTTAACTTGGACCTTAGACCAATTCCTAATTTAAAAAGCCTTCTCACCCCCAATCATACAACTCCGACCAAATGATTACAAAGAAATCGATAGACGTACATAGAAGAAAGATAGCAGCTGCGACGATGAGAAGTCTCCCCACTTAAAAACAAAATCAGTAAACTTCACGAGTCGAAATTCTTTGAGTTCATTTTCGTGCAAATGAAACCAGTTGGATCCATCTACTGGGGCCACCACCCCGCACTGTTCGGATCTAACCCTAAGGAGGACGTCGTCTCGGTCACTTTCTCACTCCTTTGGTGGCACCATGGAGGGACGGGACTGGGCTCCCTGTTACAGAGGAGAAACTGAGGCACGGAGCAGGGAGGGTCCTTTGTTAGCACTCCAGAGCTCCTTGGCCGAAGTTCCCTGTTCTCCCATTGGCTGCATCCTAGAGAAGGCGTGGCACTGGGCGGGACTGGGCATGCGCAGAGCAAGGCGCAGGGATCTGCAAGAGTTTAGCTACTACCCGTGAACATGCCTCATGCTGGAGACAATCTTGAGCTGCCCCTGCCGTCCCAGGCCTGGCTTCCTCCAGGGGAAGCAGAGAGGACAAGAAAGGCAGAGGCGACTGTCGCTGTCAGTGCACGATGGCCCTGCCAGCTCTGCAGGGAACACCGTCCACCCTGGGCGCAGACCTGACGCCTAGAGCAGGTCCCCGGCCTGAATCCCAGGCCCCGAGCTTCGCTTGTGGTCGGTGCAGCTCCCAGCATTTCAAAGGGCCTGGCACACACAGTGTCAGCATGAGAGAGAGGGGGCGCTTTCTCCTCGCAGGCAGCAGTGGCTATTTCTCTCCTGCCCCGCAACACATGGGCATCTGGACTGTGGCCTAAGCAGCCCCCTCACCATGCTACGGTGCGTGCTTTCTTTGGGCCTCTTCTGGGCGCCAGTGTCCCAGGAAGCCTGAAGCTCTCTGGGGGCGTCTTCCTAGAATTTCACAGAAGTGATCGGCTCCTCTGCAGTTTCCCAAAGGTGTCACAACTGGCATTCTGACCAAACCAAGTCTTTGCTGTCTGAGAAAATGTCCTGCACATTGTGAGATGCCCACTAAATGCCAAGGGTGCCCCACAATCATGCCGATGCCCGCTGGGCCACACACAGACACAGGTTTCTGATGCTGCCCAGAGGGGCTGCCGGGTCCCAGGTGGAAAGCCACTGGCTGGCACCGCCCCCTTGGGCATTGGGAAATGAGCCCGAGACCTTACCAGGTCACACCCCAGATCTGAGGAAACGGTTCAGAGTTCTTGCCAGCTGCACTGTCATGCATGTGCCCCAGACACTGCACACCCTAGGGTTCCACAGCTCAGCAGCTTAGAGAAACTGAGACATGGAGAGACCAAACAACTTCACTATCCATGATAACAAGGGGGCAATCACTAAGTGGGGAGCAGGGCCCACAGGACAGGTTTTCCCAGGTCCCGATGGTCCCAGCAAGTCCCGTGGCCCCACTGGCAAATGGGACTATGGCAGCCGCCTAGCAGATGGGTCTTCATAGTTGCCACCGGGTGAGGTCAACACAGAGACGGGGCCCAGTCTGTAGGTCAGAGCTGGTGATGGCCCCAGGCCCAGCCTTCATCTCAAGTCTCCAGGGGGCTCAGGGGACAGGCGGGCAGCCCTGTCCTGGGCTCTGAACCCGCTGCCACAGTCTTCACAGTCTCCATTGGGGAAGATGGCAGTCAGGGCTAGCTCATCCTCGGAGTCCTGCGGGGTCTCTGGAACAAGAGAAGACAGACGCTGTCAGAAGGTCAGGTTCTCGAGTCATGGGGAGCAAGGACTGAATGAGAAGAAGTGGGCTCCACTGAGTAGCCACAAAATACAGATCAAAACCTGGGACACGGACATAGCCTTTGACCCAGAGATTCCACCGACAGGATTTCATCCTATGGGCATAATTAGGAGTAACGAGTGGGGCTGCTGCAGGCATCTTGCTCCTGGTCTGAGGGTGTAAGCAATACTGAGACTGGCCCCCAGGGAGCAGGAAAACACTGGGTCCTGGAGAGAGAGGATCAGCTGACTCCGACCCAACTCCACCCCTAGACCATCTTTTTGATAAAATAAAGAGTCCCTTACAGTGCATGCTGGTCTGAGTCAGGGCTTCTCATAAAGCAGAAAGCACCCTAATAGTCCCAAGTCAGTTTCCAGCAAAATGACTAAGTGAACAAATGTATAAAACACGTGGCACAGGGTCCTCAGTATAAAATTCTACAGAAGCCAGGTGACGTGGTACAAGCCTGTAATCCCAGCACTCCCAAGGCTGAGGCAGGAGGACTGCTGTGAGTTTGAGGTCAGCCTGGGCTACATAGTGAGTTCAAGTTCATCCTGAACCACATAGTAAAAAATAAAAAAATAAGCCGGGCGTGGTAGCACACGCCTTTAATCCCAGCACTCAGGAGGCTGAGGTAGGAGGAGTGTTGTGAGTTTGAGGCCGGCTTGGGCTACAATGCGAGCACAAGACTGGCCTGACCTACATAGTGTGACCCTGCCTCAAAACACCAGGGCTGGGAGTTTGGCTCAGCAGCTTAAGCACCTGCCTGGCAGGTGTGACGTTGTGAGTTCAATCCCCGGTGCTGCAAAAAAAAAAAAAATAAATAAATAAATAAATAAAATAAAAAATTCTATAGAACCAAACACAATTCGACTGTCTAATGTGGGGCTGAGGCAGTGATGCTAGCACTGGGGAGCAGCTGCAGATCCAAATCAGTATCAGCAGAGGAGGTCTGACTGTAGAGAAAAGAAAAACTCAATTGTTTGCAGACTCCTAATGAAGCCCTATTAGTGAGTGGCAGTGACAAGCTGCATCTGGTGGCAGGCTTTAAGCCAGAATCTGACACTTATTTGAGTCCGTGTGTAGGCCCTCCATTATTTATTTACCACTTCCATCTGTGCTTCTCCCTAACTACACACTTGTCTTAGACACAGTTGGGTAAGTCAACAAACTAACCCTGGTCATAGTAAGTAACGAACAAATGTCACTGGAGAGCTTCTCTGACAAAGAAGAAAGACTCAGCAATGAGACAGTAAAAGACTAAAACCACCAACAAAAAGCTGCATTTTAAAAAAAATACCAAGAGGTGTACTTAAAGTCCAGGCTCATTGCAACAGGTGGTTCACATTCTCCAAGTCTACTTTGTATTATCTGTGGTGGCCAGCTATCCAACAGAGTCATGAAACCTTCAACACTGCTTTGCCACATGGAGCTCAAGCACCCTGCCTTAAAAGACAAGCCCGTGGAGTTTTCCAAAAGGAAAAAAACATGAACATGAAGAACAGAAGTGATGACTGAAGACCCCACATCATCCAATGTGTCAGCCCTGAGAATATCATTCTTAGTGGCTGACTGCATCGATGAGCTGGGAAGCCCTCACTACTGGGGAAGAGTTGGTCTTGCCTGCTGCTGAGGACACCTGGCATGAATTTTTAGGAGAGGCCACAGTTCAAAAGGTGGCACCTGTTCCTCTTTCAGCTTGCACCTTAGCTGGAGAAACTGGTGAAGTGACAGCAGACATCAAGGCACAACTGTTAGAGAGGATTTGTGCGTCACTGTGGTACGCAACCCAGGTCGACCCATCTACTGGTGTTGATAACAACACAACAATGCTTGTTGTTTCTGGAGGATGTTCAGGAGGATATGTTACGTGCACTTCCGTTACCAACTAACACCATAGCAGCAGAACTAGTAGAGTCTGAGTGATTGCACATCAGGAAGCTGAACGAGTCGTGTTGGGTGAGTATGTGCACGGCAGCATGGGGCCATGACTGGATGGTTTGTGATTTCACTACTTGGGTTTAAGAGGTTGCCTCTTTTTTTTTTTTTTTTTTTGGTACTGGGAATCGAACTCATAACCTTGCACCTGCCAGGCAGGTGCTTATGCCATTTAGCTAAATCCCTGGCCCTATTTTTTGAGACAGGGTCTCACTATGCAGTTCAGGCTGGCCTTGAACTCACTTTGTAGTCCAGACTGGTCTCAAACTCACAACAATCCTCCTGCCTCAGCCTCCCGAGTGCTGGGATTACAGGCATGAGCCACCACTTCTTGAAAAATGTTAAGTTCAGGTGATGTTTTTCAGCTACCCAGCTTTTCTGGTTTGTTGTTTGTTTGTTTGTTTTTGTTTTTTTTTAAAATGAGCTTAACAGGATTGGTTTATTCCAGAACAAGCCTGAGAAGGGATGCTCTGGCACTTAGACAGGACTGGTAACTCTCATAAGGCTCTAAGGTCTTTTATAGGGCCAAGCAGCCAGCTTTTCCGTATGGATGGCACAGTGTGCAGACTCACATTCAGAAGCAACCTCTTAAGCCAGGTGTGGTAGCGCACGCCTGTAATCCCAGCACTTGGGAGGCTGAGGCAGGAGGATTGTTGTGAGTTTGAGACTAGCCTGGGCTACGGAGTGAGTTCAAGGCCAGCCTGAACTGCAGAGTGAGACCCTGTCTCAAAAAATAGGGCTGGGGATTTAGCTTAGTGGCCTAAGTGCCTGCCTCGCAGACGAGAGGTTGTGAGTTCGATTCCTGTACCAAAAAAGAAGAAGAGGAAGAAGAGGAGGAAGAGGAAGAAGAGGAGGAAGAAGAAGAAGAAGAGGAGGAAGAGGAAGAGGAAGAGGAAGAGGAAGAAGAAGAGGAAGAAGAAGAGGAAGAAGAAGTGATTAAAATCATCAACCATGTTAAAGTTCATGCCTTTAACTCCCGTTAGAGCAGCTCTGTAAGAAGACGGCTGCAGAGTGTGTGTCTTCTCTTACACAGAGGCAAGAGGGCTTTCTAAGGGTGCGTCACTGGCCAGAGGCTTTGAACTATGAGAACCACTCCAGAGATTTTTTTTGCTAGAAAAATGGCTACCACATTTCCATGACACAGAACGGGTCACAAAATTTGCTGTCACATGACACATTCAATCTGCTCAACGAAGTCCATCTTTCACTTCAGGAGAGAACAACAACTATGCTCAAGTTGGCAGATACAGTGGCTGCATTCAAAACCAAACTGGAATTAGGGGAGTGACAAGTGAATGCTGGGATTTTCAAACATTAGCAGAGATTTTGAAGGAGACTAAGACAGGGCTTTTTTACTCCCAGCTGGTGCATGACCACCTAGCCTAGCTTTCAAAAGACTTTGAGCAATATTTCCCAGCCACAAAAGATACCAGGACCTGGAAGGAATGGATCCAACACCCACTGTGAATAAGTCAGGGGAACTGACTGTGCTAGAAAAAGATCAACTGCTTGTGACTGTAAGAGACAGTAGCCTTAAAAGTTTGTTTGCTACAACTTCAAATCCTTATATGTTCTGGATTAAAGTCAAGGCAGAAAATTCCCCGAACTGCCTCGAAAGTGCTGAAAAGCCTGCTTCTGTTTCCAGCATTCTATCTTTGTGAAGCAGGTTTTCTGCAGTGACAGCCTCCAAAATGAGATTACGGAGTGGCCTGGATAGAAGCACACACTTGGGGTGTCACTGTCCCCCGTCAGCCCCAGATAGGACTGTCTAGTTGCAGGAACACAAGCTCAGGGCTCCCACTGATTTTGCATTTTGGTGAGCTGCATAATTATTTCATGAGATTATGTAAAGGATACAGGA
The DNA here is from genome assembly GCA_004363535.1 of Dasyprocta punctata. Lineage (NCBI taxonomy): Eukaryota > Metazoa > Chordata > Mammalia > Rodentia > Dasyproctidae > Dasyprocta > Dasyprocta punctata. The sequence continues at coordinate 43,263 of RJWM01009163.1, forward strand.
GGATGCGTATGGCTTACATGCAAACACTACTCTATTTTATATGAGGGATTTGAGCATCCCCAGATTGTAGTTGCCACGAGGGAACCCGGACCTACTCCCCTTGGAGTAGGGCCTCAAACTCACAATGCTTCACCTACCTCAGCCTCCCAAGTGCTGGGATTAAAGGCATGCGCCACCACGCCTGGTTGCAATTTGCATTTTAATACATTCAGTCCTACATGAGACTTGTTATATACTCCAGAGGAGAGTTCCCTGTGATTTACATAAAGTTGTTAATGACTCTTTGAATCATTAAACTTTGTTTTTTCCCCTTCAGTTTCTAGACACATCCCAAATGATTACCAAGAGGTTGAAATTGACATTCTTTTGCACTGAAATATATATATTTTTTTGCACTGGAATATTTTAAGTACCTACTGTATGCTGCAGATTATTTAAATATCATGTAGAAGTAATTTTTATTAAAATTTAAGGATCAGGGATATAGTTCAGCACAAGATCATGAGTTTGATCCCCAGTACCAAAAAAAAAAAAAAAAAGTTAAATAGCACAGGGAGAGATATATACAGACAAACAAAAGGAATGGTTTGTCCCTGAATATTGATCATAGTTACTGCTGAGTGATAAAATTAAGTGAATGATTTTTAGTGTTTGTTTTCCTTTTAAAAAATTATTTATTTATTTATCTATGTATTTTTTTAAGCGGACAGGGTCTCCCTAAGTTGCCACATTGCCCAGGTTGGACTTGAATGTGAGATCCTCTTGTCTCAGCCTTAAGTATTTCTTTAAGCAAGCTTTCAACTGTGCTGGGCAGAATGCTACAACAGCTGCACACTCCCACCCCTCAAGATGGGGTGTTAGCAAGGTGGCCCGAGTGTGGAGACAGGGACCCCAGAGGCAGAGTCCACCTCAGAGGCTACCAGCCCTGTAGGAAGTCAGGGTATGGATGGGAGACCCTGTTGATCAGGGTGCCTCAGGTGACACAGGGAAGGCTGGGCCCTCCTGGGGTGACTTTTTTTAAAATTTGAGACAGGGTCTCGCTCTACAGTTCAGGCTGGCTTTGAACTTGCTTATGTAGCCAAGGTTGGCCTCAAACTCACTGCAATCCTCCTGCCTCAGCCTCCTGAATGCTGGGATCAGAGGGATGCACCACACCTGGTTCAGAGTTTATTTTAAGCAACTGCCTGTAGTCTTTCTCGCCCCTTTCCCTTACTTCCCTTTAGCGGTCAACGATGCACCCCCAAAAACGTTCCTGTGAGTTCCCTCCTCTCCTGACCCAGGCCACCACTGTCCCTCCTGAGGCCACTGCAGTCCCCTCTGAGGTGGACTCTGCCTCTGGGTTCCCTGTCTCCACACTCAGGCCACCTTGCTAACACCCCATCTTGAGGCCCAGCTCAGAAAACACCAGTGGCCCCAGATGCGCCCTTCACTGTCTCCTCCACACCTCGGCCCAGGGACGCTCTGTCCCTATTCTGGGCGTGACATCTGTCAGGCCTCTGCTCCAGTGCTGTCCCTCCCAACCTTGCCGCTCCCACCATGGGAAGCCTCCACCCTGGCTCGGATGTCACTGCCATCGTCCTCCATGGACCCCTGGGGATGTGCATGGTGATACCTGTGCCCCACCCGGCTACCCGCGCTCCAGAGGGACAGGCACCTCACAAGGCTCACCCTCCCCCGCAGGCAGCAAGTGCCCCGTGGGCGTTGGTCCCCTGTCCTCATACCCAGACCTTCCCTCCAAGAAGCCAAAGTACTCACCCTGAGATGACCCTCGGGAGGAGGTGGCATCTCGCTCCTTCCTGTGGCCCCAGGGACCCCAGGCAAAGCAGCTCAGCAGCCCCGGGACCCGCGGTCTCTCCCAGGCTCCTTCTGTCAGAAAGAACACAAAGCCCAGAGCAGAGGTCAGCCGGGTCCCACTCAGCAAACCTGAGCCTCGACCTGCTCACAGAACCCTGCCACTCTGGCACCACGCAGGGGAAGCCACAGCAAACAGCAAAGCAAAACAAAGCATGCACCGCACCACATGACACCAATACACAAAGGGTGGTCATCAGCTCCTCCTTTTCAGTTCAAACTGTCTCTTGCCAGGTGTGGTGGCCCACACCTCTAATCACAGCACTCAGGAGGCTGAGGCAGGAGGATCCCCTCAAATTCGAGGTCAGCCTGGGCTACAAAGTGAGTTCAAAGCCAGCCTGAACTACATAGTGAGACCCTGTCTTGAAAAATCTAACAGTGACAATGGAAAAAAAAAACAAAAACAAAAACAAAAACCCCAAAACTGTTTCTTAACAGGAATACAACAGATTGAAACTCCTTTAGAATAGCATAAAACAATTATAACTTGAAACAATGCTGATGGAGTTGTTTTAAGATTACAGTACCACTTCAGTTATCTGAAGATTACCTGACATCCCTGATTATCTAGAATAAAATCCAGAGGAAATGTTTTTTAAAAAAGACTCAGAAGGGCAGGGATATAGCTCAGCAGCACAAGCGCCTGTCTGGCAAGTGCAAGGTCCTGAGTTGGCTTCCTGGTATGAAAAAAAGACTTGAGCACTGGGTCTGAGCGCACACGCCTACAACCCCAGCTCTCGGAGGGCTGGAGCAGGAGGATCACTGCGAGCTCGAGGCCAGCCTGAGTTACACAGTGAACTAGAGCAGGTTAGGCAAAGGGCAGCAGAGTCACAGACCAATCTTTGTTCACAATCGCCTCCTGGTTGACGTGTTCTTCATTTGTACCTACTTCTAACAAGACTGAATGCTTAGGTTTTCCACCCAAAAAGGCAGCTGAAGTAGGCACCACAAACTTAGGGAAATACCTCTACCGCAGGGCCAACAACTTAAATGAAAGTAAAAAGAACCATTATCAGGTATGGAGGAAAGAGGTCCAAAGACATAAACAGCAAGTGAAGGCTCTAGAAGCACGCCAGTAACAGGGGTGCGTGGGGCAGGAGCTGCAGGAGCTGGAAAGACACAGGTAGGCGTGAGTTATCCTTACCCGGAGACCTCTCGTATTAATGGGAGGGGATAAAGACTGAGGCTTCTGCAAAATGTTGCACTTTCAAGTGTTCATATTTAAAAAGAGGGAGGGCTTATTTCATCATCCTGCAAGCCAGGCAGGGTGCTGGGAAATGAAGGGTGTTAAACTAACAGGGGCAGTGACGATATCATGTGGTCAGAGCCTCAGAGAGCAGAAGAGGGCCAAGGCTTCTGCGATTTCACCGGTGGACTTGCAGACCAGAGTGTGGCTGCTTCCAGGAAGGCTTCCAGAGGAGGAAATTCAGTTCTGATCCAGGGGAGGAGACGGGCCAGGTGCAGAGGAGGAGGGGAGAGAAGCGTGCCGGCCCAGGCAGCCACCCGTGTGCAAAAACTCAGGAAACCACAGCGGCCAGCTTTCGTGGGAATAGGAGCCAAAAGGCTATGAGGTTAAAAAGGTGAAAAGAATTTTCTAGGCACGGGGTCCCTCGGGCGCACAAAGTGTGTGTGATCTCTTCCTTCCCACAGGTCGCAAAGACCCCTACAGGGCCACTTCCCAGCCCAGGTTCAAATGAAGGGGCTTGTGGCCTGGGGGTGGTCGCTTAGATCGCATTGCGTTTGTGACACTTGTCACGTGCAGGTGCCAGGTCTCCCTGGCAGGAAAGACCCCCGCTCCGCTTTCCCCTGTGTCCAGCAAGTCCCTGTGGCTAGGACAAGGGATAGCAGGGAGAGGAGGTCATAGTCCTTCACTCTTCACTCTTTAGGAGCAGCGGGAACCCGGAGCTGCCGACCCTGCTAAGGCCCCAGCCCAGCCCAGCCCAGCGGGGCGCCCACATTCTGACCCTGGGGCACCAGCGTCCCCCGCGTGCTTGGTACGGAGACCCGGGCGCTTCTGTGGATGACAGCAGATTCCTCTCCGCGTTAGGGTCGGGAAGTGTGCGGGGAGAGGGCAGCCTTGGCACCCGGGGGGCGGCAGGGAGACCCCGCAGTGGGTGGCAACCTGGAGAGAAGCCAGGGGACACAGGCGACTCTGCGTTCCCAGCCCCTGGCACCCTGCCTGTACCGGCGGAGAGTCCCTGGCACCGGTTCCTCGCCTTCTACCTGTGACCCCCAGGGCTTTCTCTCCGCCTCTCTCCGCCTCTCCTGGAGCTACGACTCTGCGGCGAGGCCAGTTCCACGCCCACGCTTCTGCACCTCGAGGCAATTTCACCTTCCCGGCCTGTCCCGTCACCTTTGCTCCCCCTCGCCCTGCCCCCTGCGTGTCCCCTCGGCTTTCCCTGCCTCCCGCCAAGACTGGACTCCTCGCCCCTTTGGCCGGGAAGCCTGGTGCTGGGCACCTCCCGGTACTGGGTCTCAGTTTACCTCGCTGCACAACCAGGGAGGTCAACCTAAGAGGGGTTCCCCCGTGCGGGTTTCCGCAGCCCTCGCCCGGGCCCCCGCGCCCGCCGGGCCCGCGCAGCTCACCTGGTCGCCCACGCCCCGCGGCTTGCAGGGCCCTGCAGGCGGCCGCCTGGACGGCTAGGCAGGAGGCCGGGCGGCCGGGGCAGTAGGCAGCCGCCTGCACCGCGGCCCCCGCGCGGCGGCCGAACACGGCGCGCAGCAGCGCCTCCAGCAGCCGCAGCCCGGGCGCCGCCGCGTCCTCCGGCCCCGCCTCGGCCACCAGCACCCCGACCAGCGCCGCGCCGGCCCGCAGCCGCCCGCGCACGTCCCGCAGCATCTCCCGCAGGCGGCGCCGCGGCTCGCGCGCGGCCAGGGACGCGGCGCGGCACAGCACGAAGACGAGGGGCGCGCGGATGTCGCGCCCCGAACCCCGCGCCCTGGGCCCCGCGCTCGCGGCCGCCCCGGCCCCCGGCTTCCCCGCGGCAGGCTCGGGCGGGAACACGGCGCGCGCGAAGTCCCGCAGCAGCGCGCGGCTCTGCTCACGCTCCCACAGCTCGCCCACCAGCAGCACCTGCCCGCGGCCGCCCGCCGCCTCCACCAGCGCCCGGAAGCGCGGCTCGGCCGGGCCCGCGGGCTCCCGCTCGCGCTGCATCCTCGCCGCCCGCCCCGCCGCGCCGCGCCGCGCCGCGCTGCCCTGCCGGGGGTGGTGGCGCCGCCGGGAGGACCCGCCCCGGCCCGCTCCGCCCCGGCCCGGCCCAGCCCCGACCCCCGCCGGGCTCGGGCCACGCTCCCGGAGGGCGCCGTGCGCGCCGGGGCGGGGAGCAGCGCCACGCGGGCCGGCGGGGTGGAGCTTTCTCCCCAGTCCCCAAGCGGTGCGAGCCCCCAGCCTGCCATCCGTCCCGCCCTGTGTCCGTCCATCCGTCCAACAAATACTTACTGAGCACCTACTAGGTGCTGGCCCCGGGCAGACAGAGTGATCGCGGGAACACAGACGCCTTCCTGAGGCGAGATTCTTTTGAACCCCGGAGCAAATGGTATTTCTGAGGCGCCGCACGGGTTTGGCACAGGGCCGGGGTAAGCAAGCGCCCTCGCTTTGGCCTGGGGGTCAGGCACGTGGAGACGGGGACAGGGAGGTAAGCGACAAGAGGGGAAGTGTGGGACGCTGACGCCGCCCTGCCATCCTACGGGGGGCCTTCGCGTTTCCCAGCACCGGAGGAGGCCCCGTTACCGGCTAGGTTCTCACTGCATTGGGGCGCTGCCGTCCCCTGTGCAGCAGAGCCTATTGGGCGGGTGGGGTGCGCCGATGGGGCTCGGGTCACTAGGCCTGGACAGGCGCGGGGACATCGCCTTCCGCTCTGGGGGTCACCCGGGTGCAGCCTAACCCGCCGTGGTGCTGGAAGTGTTTTATCTGTGGCGTCAAAGCAGCGGCCACAAGCCACAGGAGGCCATTACTGAGCGCTGGAAATTAGGCTGCTGCCAAGGAGAAACTCACTTGCACACGCTACTTAATTTCACTTAAATTTAAATATCTGCATGTGGCTGGTGCCAGAGGCCCTTTATTTCCCCATGAGTCGTATTACACAGTAATAGGCCAAAGCCACGTTAATAATACTCAGTCACGCTCTTCACGTACAACCTCTGATCCTCTCCTCCAGGCACGCTGTTTCCTGCCCTCTCTAATTACGCTGGCTTCTCCCTTGGACAATTTTGCGAGTCCTCAAAACAAATCTTTCTTGAGCACCTACTGTGTGCGGGCAATGGTGAAACGAAGATGTGCAGGATGCCAGCCCCCTGCACGAATGGGGTAAGCGCTCCACGGCCGTGCATCCAGTCAGCCCGCAGTTCTTTCCGCAAGTGTTTGGAGGGAGAGCCCCGAAGCTTGATGGGGTCCTCACTTAGGTGACTCTTTGGCTCTTGGATTCCCGTCGAAGGGTGGCTCGAGGCACAGAACTGAGGTTGGGGGCTGGAGGGAGAAGCCCAGGGCTGGACTCTGAAGGTTTCCGCAGGCACCAGGTCCACGGTGCGGTTGTTCAGCCTGAGTGTAGCTGCGGGTCCCGCACGTTCCCTTCTGTGGAGCTGGGAGCGGGCAGAGACACTAAACAGTGAACACACAAGCGATGACGGCTTCAGGTGCTGATTGCGTTAGGAAAGGATCACGCAGGGCTGGCAAGATGATGTCGCCTGCAACCCGGATTATGCAGCAGGAGCAAGAGGGGGTTAGTGAGGGTTCAGAAACGGATGGAGAAAGCCGGGGACCACGTCCACCGGTCCTCCACCTCTGTATCAAAACGGAGCACTGGGAGCAGAACAAAGATGGTTCGCCAGTCCGGGGTGACAACCCGAGGGTGGGGGTAGAAGCTCATTGCGCCCAGAACTGGTCGTCCCTTCTCCCCACTTCCTGGGTCAAGGATTCCAACGCTTGCCCAACTCAGCGCTTGGCAAGAGCGGTGGCCAGGGGAGGAGGCTTCCTAGTGACAGGAGGATGGGTGTGGGCTTGGTCAGGGTCACTCCACAGAGGCCAGAGGCAGTTTCCACCCTGCACCCATTGCCGGAGCTCCTGGGGGGGGGACTCAAGGTCGGGCGAAGCCGTCAATGTCCCCCAGGTGCACCCCTGCCTGCCAAGGCCTCTGGTATCCAGGGAATGACGTGAGCTCAAGGGGAAAAATAATCTGCTTTCTGCAAAGTATAAAACAAAGCAGATTTAATGAGTGCAGTTTTGTTTCAGCTGCTAAAAACACAGACTAGATAATAGTAGCACAGATGCAATGCAAGTTTCTTTTTCTGTCACGTGGACATTCGCAAGTAAACCCCTCATAGCTGATACAGGCTGTGTTTCTGTGTGACTAGCTTAGTGTTCTCCTGTCATAGCTTCAAGATCCAAGCTGACAGCTAAAGCTCCTGCCGTTACAAATGCATTCCAAGGAGCTCAATACTGGAAGGACTGAAGGAGGAACAAAAATCAGATTGACTTCAGAGCCAATGTAGCAGCACATTTCTGTAATCCCGGCACTCAGGAAGCTGAAGCAGGAGGGTTGCTTTGAGTTCAAGGCCAGCCTGAGGTAGACAGAGAGTTCAGGACTAGCCTGAACTACATAACAAGATCTCATCTCAAACCCCCAACCCCCAAAATTATATTGGCTTTAGATAGTTTTTTTTTCTTTTTTGTAGTGCTGGGGATGGAACTCTTGTGCATGGTAGGCAAGAGCTTTGCCCCTGAGCTACACCCCCTAGCCCTGACTTCAGATTTCATAGCATTGACATTGGATTTAAGAAAAAGTTCAAAATTGTTTAGAAATATCAAAGTGCTGGGTGTAGCGACATGCAGCTGTAACCCCAGTAACTCATAGGCTGAGACAGGAGGATTGCCGCAAGCTCTACACCAGCCAGGGCTACATGGCGAGATCCTGTTGCAAAAAAAAAAAAAAAAAAAACAAAGAGAAAACAAAACAAAACAAAAAAACCAGAGGGAGAAAAGGAAAGAAAAATGCCAAAGAAAAATAACTTTGAGCCCAGATTTGAATTTCCAGCTCCATTAGCAAGGAGATAAAAATCAGAAAGTGTATCATTTATGGCCCTTCTTTGAAAACACACTGGTAGGGGAAGCACTCCACCAAGAAGAGAATACACTGGCAGTGCCCAGTGGTGGAGGGAAGAGATGAAATCCGATGTCTAAATCAACCACTCCTCGCTCCGCCCCGCCCCAGCCCTCCTCCTTTTATGAGCACAGTGGCTTGGTTAGGATCACACCCAGGAAGTGGGGCAGAGGGACGACCAGGTCTCCGCAGCTGGCCGTTGCCACCCAGGCTGGCACGGGTGTGTCCTGGTGCCAGGGCGGTGGTGGAGGTGGGTGTCACAGGTTCCCCAGCCTCCAGAATGAAAATCCCCTTCGATGGCATGGGGAGAAGAGACCTGGGGGTCCCCAGAGTCCTTCTTGGCCCCTCTCCCTCTGCAGCACAGACAGGCTTGGGAAGGTGTCACCACCTTAGAACCTCGCTGCGTAGGCAGTGGGCAGAAACTGAGCCTGGGCAGAGCCACCAAGAGGCCCATTAGGGAAAGGGGGCTGTCCCTGTCCTGGTCGCTAATATGAGCACCGAAGACAGTGGCAGACACAGGAAAGACCTTGCGACAGCGACGTAAATCCAACTGCTCTGCCTCCTGCAGTCTATTCTTGGGCTCCGCATTTCTGGCTAACAAATTCCAAACGGCCCAGAGGTGATGGCGTATGGTAAGGCCCGGCCGGATGTTAACAAACACTGCAGTCCATTTGTGCTGTTTACACAGCCAGAGCTCTGGTATGAAATTAACAGGAAATGACAGGGACCTCAGAAAGGGAAGCAGAGTGCAGGCCCTAGGAATGGTGCTTCCTGCTCCCCGCCACACCCTCAGAAGCCGGCACAATGCAGGCGGGCTGCCGCTCTTTGGGGTTCAGTGGGGATGCAGCGGGAGACTGGGATTTCTGGTCTTGCCCTAGTTCTGCGGCTCCTTCGTGTCCTCCCTCCCTGGCATCTGGCATTGAACCCAGGGCATGTGCACTGAGTTATACCCCCAGCCCTTTATCCTTTTTGTTTGTTTTTGGTTTTGTTGTTTGAGACAGGTTCCTGCTCAGTTGCCTGGGCTGGGTTTGAATGTGCCATCCTCCTGCCTCAGCCTCCCAGAATGCTGCTGGGATTACAGGTGTGTGCCCCCACACCTGGCTACCAGCTGATGTTTGGACTTCTTTTGTCTTTCCTGGGAAGGAGGTGGGAGTGACACAGGGGTCGGTGAATCCAGTGGCTTCCATCGGCAAGAGCCTCCATGGCTGACCTATAATGTGCGTTACTTTCCATGCCTCAGCCTAGCAGAGCTGGGTTTGCTTTTCTCTGAGGCCAGGGGAAGGCTCAGGTCACCTGTCTGAATTCACACAGGCAGACAAGCCGGAATGGCCAGTACCCAGGTGACCTCCCCCTTCCTTGTCCTTACCGATACCCCCACCCCACTTCAGCCTCCTCTGATGCCAACCTGGTGATCTCCTGAATAATGGAGGCGACCTTGGAGGTACCGTGGGACCGAGTTTAAGAAGACAGGCCGGGACAAGCTTCTACAACTCCTTGGATCCCTGCACTCTTCATGAAAGTGGATGGCAAAGCTGGGTGTGGCAGCACACACCCGTGATCCCAGCAGTTGAAAGGCTGAGGTTGAGGTCACTACGAGTTCGAGGGCAGCCTGGGCTACATAGCAAGACCCTATCTCAAAAATCCAAAAAAAGAACAATAAAGCTGATTGCAAAGTGCTGAACATCCAGGTCACCTGGGGGTATCCTGGTGCCCGACCCCACGACGGGGAACGTTTTGTTACTGTCCAGGTCTCGGCAGCTGTCCCCCGCAGCCACGAAGGTCTGCAGGGGCTCGGTGGGTCCGGAAGGGTGGCTATACTGAGAGGACGGCTCTGCGGAGGTCCCCACATGAGCCGTGAAGTGCACAGCGACCGTGAGCTGCACCCGGCGGCCCCCCGGACGGGGTCTGGGACTCTTAGGGCTTTTCACCTGGGTTTGGTGCGATCGAGCTGCACGGCGCCTTGGACCGGCTCAGGCCGGCCTAGGCGCTCAGCTAACCCCGGTCAGCGCGGGGGGCTGCAAGCAGCATCGCGGTTCAGGTGCGAATGTCTGCAAGCGGCTCGGGTTCAGCGATGAAAGCCTGGGCCTCCAGCTCCTGCGCGAGCCCTGGGGCCCGACCTCGGCAGCCCCGGCTGTGGCGGGTTTCCTGGGGCAGCGTTTCTAGGCGTCAGCGAGGAGGAGAGGGCTTTCTCTGGGACGCAGCCGGGTCAAGCTTGCACGCGCGCGTGCACACACACAGACACACACGTGCACGCGCAAACCGCCTAGGAGGTCGACCTCCCGCTCCGCGCTGTGCACAGTAAAAGTCCACGGTAAACAGTGCTGAGTGCGCCGGGTTTACGCAGGCGTGATTACCTTTGCCCGGTGGCTGGCGTGTGTCGGAGGACACAGGCCTGGGACTGGAAAGACCACCTGCGTCAGAAACGCCTTTCCGCACGGCTCAGCTCCCACCAAGTGGGGGCGCTAAAGAGTCCCAGTGCGGTGGCCACTGAGCCTAAGTACTGCTCATCTTCATTCTGGGTGTGCGGCCTCCCAGGGCAACGACTGAGGCCTTCTCGCAAACCTGTGTGACCAGAGCCGGGTGTGGTGGCGAAGGCCCATAATCCTAGCGCTTGGGAGCCTGAGGCAGGAGGAGCTCTGTGAGTTCAAGGCCAGCCTGAATTTCGTAGCAATACCCTGTCTCAAAAAAAAGTGAAAAACTGGGCGTGGTGGCACATGCCTTTAATCCCAGCACTCCGGAGGCTGAGGCAGGAGGATCATTGTGAGTTTGAGACCAGCCTGGGCTACAAAGTGAGTTCAAGGCCAGCCTAAACTGCATAATGAGACCCTGCCTCAAAAAACAGGGCTGGCATTTAGCTCAGTGGCCTAAGTGCCCGCCTGGCAGGCAAGAGGTTGTGAGTTCAATACCCGGTACCAAAAAAAAGAAAAAAAACAATCCATGACCGGATGGAGCTGAGCACAGGCCTCCCAAGGTCGGGGCTCTAAAAAGAGGCGCTGACCCACAGTGACCCAGAAGCAGCCGAGGTCTCCAGGAGCTGAGGGTATCCGGCCCTAGTGTGGTGTGCATGTGGCTTGGTCTTGTCCCCCAGGAGATCACGCGCTGGACACTTGGTCACCAGGCAGGCAGTGCTGAGTGGGGGACCCCAGAGGCGGGGCCTAAGGGAGGGTGATTCAGCTGTGGAGGGATTCACGCAGGTGACACGGAGCAGGTGCGCTCTCCTGGGAGCAGGCTGTCCTGCGTCACCCTGTGCACACATCTGGCTGCCTCTCTATTCCCCCACCATGTCCAGATGCTGCAGGAACTCACCAGACCATCCACATCATGCTTTTTGGACGCTCCAGCCACTAGAGTCATGAACTGCATAAATATTTTTACTTTGAAAGTATCCAGCCTCAGGTGTTTTGTCACAGGGATGCAGAACAGACTGATACAGCCCCTTCCCCTCCTACGACATGCATGCACCAGCACCACCTGAGCTGGCACCCTGAACTGTCACCTCCTCCAACTGAGAGTGGGTCAAAGGGCAAACACTGCAGGCTGAAGGCCCAGTTTTTCCTTTTTTCTTTTTCTTTCTTTTCATTTCTTTTCTTTCTTTCTTTTTTTTTTTTTTTCACTATGTAGCAGAGACTGGCCTTGAATTCATGGCAATCCTCCTGCCTCAGCTTCCTGAGTGCTAGAATTACAGGTGTGCACCACCACACCTGGCTCAAAGTTCTCTTTCCAGCCCATCACATACAAGGCGAGCTGTGTCTCTAATACAGCTCCCTTCTGATGGCTCGTTTTTCTGCAGCCTGGATCCCTGGCTAAGGAGACACAGGAAGTGTTGTGTTGGGGGTAACAACAGGCAACTTCACAAGTGGAACTCACAAGGACCTGATGGGGACCGGAGACCACTGAACATTCATCTTCTGACTGCCTTCCCGGCTCAGGCCAGCTGGGCCAGGGCTCCTCCTGCCCAGGTCGGGAGTGGAGCAGGGCCATCAGGAGACAGGCTCGGGAGGTGTGGGGACTCCGGCACCTGTGGGGCCTCCTTCCTCTGTGTCTGATGTGACCTCTGGTCGGAAGGCCTCTGGGGTCATGGTGGGAGGCAGCCAGCTTGCCAGGCTCAGGGTGATGGCAACAGCTGTGTTGCTGCTACCATCATGATGTCGTGGCTTCAGGGACAGTGACGTCCTTTAGAGGCAGCTCTTGTTGGAGTGGCAGCTGGACATGCAGCACTCATGACTGAGCTTCCTGCAGTGAAGACAGTGTTCTCCGCCTGGAGTCACAGTGTGGCTTGTGTGACTGGATAGCTGTGTTTAAAATTTGATTTCAGGGCTGGGCATGATGGCGCAGGCCTATAATCCCAGCACTTGGGATGCTGAGGCAGGAGGATTGCCATGAGTTTGAGGCCAGGCTGGGCACATAGTAAACTGAAGTCCAGCCTGACCTACAGAGTGAGGCCTTGTCTACAAAAAAATTGACTTCTGTAACTTTAAGTGGCCACATGTGGCCCGTGGCCTCCATCTTGGGGGGATGGATCTAGAATGTAGGTTGTCATCATTCTCTCCCAAGGGTTATCAGCAAGCAGGATTGGCTGTCAGCTTTCAAAGGTGAGGGTAGAGGGGCGCAGGCTGTGGCGGACACTGTGGGCTGAGGCTCGGCTGCTGTGATTGGCTGAGGCTCAGCTATTTGTTACACACAGCTGTTTGTGTGACCACTCATGTGTGGAGGCCTCTGAGCTTAGGCCAGATCCCTAATCAAGGACACAGATGAAAATCAGATGAAGAGGACACGTGGGCTATCTTGTCCCCCAGGGTCCTAAGCACTGGCCCTTTGGTCCCCGTGAGTTAGGGACCCTCCTGGTCTGTGGATGAGTCCAGCAGCTCTGTACGCTCCTCCAATTGGAGTTTCAATGGCGCTTGTGTCATGCGGATGCAATAGATTGAGTCATTGGCCTTTGGCGGCTTAGCCCCTCTCCGGGCCGCTTGTCTCCTGGGGAGGATGTAGGGAGTTAGGGGCGGGGACACCGAGAGCTCCAGCCCTCCTGCCCCACAGCTGCCTCCTCTAAGAACACCTGCCGGGTGCCATGGCGTAGGCCTGTAATCGCACTTGGAAGCTGAGGCAGGAGGATCACCACGAGTTCAAAGCCAGCCTGGGCTACACAGTGAGTTCAAGACCACCCTGCACTACATAGTGAGAACCTGTCTCAAAAAAAGAAACCAAAAAATAGAAAAATAAAAAGACCTGCTGAGCATAGACTCTAAGGCTAAAGGTGGTACTTTGTGCCCGGAAGGAAGAATTCAGTTGAGACAGAGGATGCTCAGAACTCTAGGGAGAATTTACTGTAGACACAGTGAGACTTACGCCTTCAAGCCAGAAGGCAGGCAGGGCCATGATGGCATCTGCCCTGAGTGCGAGTGTGAGTTACTTTCAGGTGCAACCTGGGTGCTTCCAATGCTTATCATCATTTTACTTAGAATTGCCTTAGGAATTTCACGATGTCCTTTAGGCCTTTATAGATGGTCCGAGTATCCTCAGGGGCTTTAGCCTTGAAAGAAATTTACAGAAGAGAAGTTCTTGATCTAAACCAGGTCCTAGCTCGAGGCAGGAGGGTCTGGAAGACCCCCCTCCCCTCCTGAGCCCTGTGGACTGTGAGCTTCAGCAACCGGGAATGCAGACCCTTGTTCTGGAGTTAGGTGGCTAGGGCCGGCTGTCAGAGGGTGTGTGACAGCACGTCACCTTACACAGGGAGGACATGGCAGTGGGACCGCCCTGGGGCTGAGCCCTAGCAAATGCTTATAAATGGATTCTACACCGAAGTCTTTCTGTAAATAACCGGTAGTGGATATTATTATTATTATTATTTTGAGACAGGGTCTTGCCATGTGGTTTAGGTTGGCCTCAAACGGCAATCCTCCTGCATCAGCCTCCTGACTGCTGGGATTACAGGTGTGTGCTGCACACCCAGCTTGCACGCTAGTTTGGTTACATACTTCTCCTTTTGTCCCTTGGGCCTGCTAATGTCTCATTGCCTGACAATACGATGGGACACTGCAGTTTTTTTTTTAGAAAAACGACATATTGAGTGGAAGGCTCCTGTTAAAAAGCGGAAAACACAGGCTACACATAGAGGGTGTAAGATCCCATAGAATGTGGGAAAGTGTCTCTGTGAGCTGGGAGGGCACAGAGAAGAGGAAGGAATCTCCTCTGGGTTCTCTTGCTTCTTCCTCCCTGATGCCCTGGGGGAGCCTCTGGGGAGGCAGGACCCCCACTCAGCTGGGGGGTGGAGCTGGGAGCCCTTTGGGATGGGGCAGGACAGACAGACAGAAATGCTGTGGTTAGGGACACGCAGTCACACAGCCACCCGCTGGCTCTGCTTCTCGGGGGACCCTGAGAGGCGACTCAGTGAGGAGGTCACAGGCAGCTGCCCGTCCCTGGGCTGGGAGGGTGGGCGGTCAGGGGCTCACCCAGACCCCCAGCTGGGGTTCTGGTGGGTGGCAACGATCCTGCCTTGTCCCCAGCCACCCCGATGAACGTGACCCCACAGGGGGCACAGGCCAGGCTGAGGGCAGCACAGCAAGAGGCCAGAGGGCTGAGCCTCCGCCTGGCGCCTGGTGCTGTCCAGCTGGCCATGGCTCCCACTCTGTCTTTCCAGTGTTCTTGGGGGGCCGAATCCTGCTCAGCTCCTGGTGGGAACCCAGGACTTGAAAGTGTTTGAAAAGAAGGCTCCACTTGGGAGAAATTTGCATTTGCAGAAAGCTTTCAATAGAGGGCTCCTGAATTAGGTCTTTCTGAGTCTGCTGCTTCCTGGAGAAGGACGAGAAAGGGGGCCCCCCCGAGGCGGAGCTGCCTTTGCCAGGAACCGGGGCTGCTGGGCCGAGGGGTGTAGCCTTTCTCCCCCGGGTTTCCAGGGAGCTGCCGTGCGGGAGGGAAACTCGCCCGGCCCTGCGCCAGGCCCTGGCTTCCCAGCTGTGCTGTGCACGGGGCTCCGGCCTGAGGGGCTGCTGGGTGGGTGTGTCCGGGGCGCTCAGCAAAGGGCCAGGCTGGGGGGCAGTGGGAGTCCCCCATAATGCCACACTGGGAGGCACAGAGAAGGTTGTTCAAGAGCTGTCTTCCAGGGCTGGAAACTTTGGGCTCAGATAGGAAAGGGGGAAGAAGCGGGGGTCGGAAGCCCCGGTGGTCCTGGTTCAGTCGTGGTCTGGCTGATGGGTGTTCCCTGAGGGCCTGGGGAGCCGTCATGCTATGGGGGAGCAGTCACACTATGGGGGAGCAATTCAGCTGCTGAGCTGGCATCGCTTCCTGTCATGGGGTAACAGTCCCTGCTTGGGGGTGATCTCATCGTGGGGTGCTCTGTGAGGCTCTGCTTTTCTGGAATTCCAGGGGCCTGCAACTTTGGGGCAAAGACTGGAGACGTTGCTCCCCGGGGCTGTAAAAGTTGGCAATCAGATGTCTTTGCAAATCCCAAGTGTCCTCACTGTCACACAGGGATGCGATCGGCCAGGTAAACTTAGGGCCAGCAGAGCTGGGGTTGCAGATGCCCACTGCGTGATTAGCAGACTTCCTGCAGAGCTGAGCGGGAAGGGAGGAGAACACAGGCAGAGGCGAGGAGCAGCGCTTTCCTGCCTCAGTTACCCCCGGGCGCCTGCGGGCCGCTCTCTGAGGCCCTGTCACACAGGAGGTGGGACTTCCCGTGTGGTTTGCTGCTGCTCCCTTTGGCCCAATCCCTGGGCCACCTTCGTTCTGTAGAGAGGAGCCTGGAGAAGGAAGACACTTGACCGCCACCCTCCTGCCCGGGCTTGGGCCAAAGGCTCCGGCCGCCAGCCCAAGGTCTGCTGTGGGTCCCTGGCTCACCCCAGGGAGAGGCCTTGGAGGTCACAGTGAGGAAGACAGAGGTGTCCGGCCCCCAGCACCCATCCGCCCTGTCCCCTCTGCCACATAGGTGCTCACCCAGGGGCCTTTGCTCAGCCTGCTGGGGAGGACAGAGCCCAGCAGAGTAGTGGAGGATCCCAGGACTCCGTGAGGTCACAACCCAATTCTCACGGTGCACCATCAGTTAGCTCCATCCTCAGCCCTTTTTATTCCTTATTTTTTGAGTCTTGCTAGGTTGTCCAGGCTGGCAATGATCTTGTGATCCTCCTGCCTCAGCCTTCCAAGAAGCTGGGATTCCAGGTGTGCACCAGTGTGCACTACTGTGCTAATTCCAAATTTCTAATTCCATCACAATGTGACTCTTCTTTTGCTAGTTCCCACAGAAAAAACAGTGTCCCCAAATACATACAACACATTGGTCACAGAAGGCACAAAACATATATCAAATGGTCTGCCACCAAAAACTGAAAGCTTTCACTCTAAAATCAGGAAGAAGACAAGGATGTCCACCATCTCCACTCTTATTCAACGTAGTTCTGGAAACTTTAGCCAGAGGAATTACACAAGAGAAAGAAATAAAAGGAATAACGACAGGAAAGGAAGAAGTTAAATCATCATTATTCATGGAAGACATGATACTCTACATAGAAGACCCCAAAATATCCACCAAAAGACTTCTAGATTCAAGAAGCAAGTTCAGTAGCATACCTGGATACAAAGTCAACACTCAAAAATCAGTAGCCTGCCTGTACATGAATAAAAAACTCACTGAGAAATTAGGGAAACAACACCTTTCACAGCAATACCCTGAAAAAAGGAAATACTTAGGAATTAATCTAACGAAGGAAGTAGAAGACCTCTACGTTGAAAGCTATAGTGCTCTGAGAAAAGAGATTCAAGAGGATATCAAAAAATAGAAAGATATCCTTTGCTCTTGCATAGGAAGAACCAATATAGTGAAAATGGCCATTCTTCCAAAAGTTATACAGATTTAATACAATTCCAATCAAAATTCCAACAACATATCTCACAGAATTAGAGAAAACATTCATAAAAATTCATTTGGAACCAGAAGAGATCTGGAATAGCAAAGGCAGTCTGGGCAACAAAGCCAAGGCAGGAGGCCTCACAATCCCTAACTTGAAATTATACTATAAAGCTACTGTGATAAAAACAATGTGGTACTGGTAAAAAATATATATATATAGACCTGAGAATCAGTGGAATAGATTAGAAGATGCAGAAACAATTCCAGACATCCTCAGACACCTTATCTTTGACAAAGGTGCCAAACACATTCAGTGGGAGAAAGATAGCCTCTTTAATAAATGGTGCTGGGAAAACTGGCTTTGTACATGCTGAAGATTAAAATTGGATTCATAACTTTCACTATGCACTAAACTAAAATTGAAATGGATCAGAAATCTAAATATTAAAACACAAACATTAAATCTACTGGAAGATAAAATGGGTAAAACTCTTCAAGACATTGGTGTAGGCAAAGACTTTAGGAATAAAACCCTGATTATAGAGTCCCGTTTCCCATCCTTGTTGCGGTCCGGGAAGTTTATATTTGTAATTTCATAGGAACCTCATTGGAATCCTGGCAAATTAATTCTAATTTACCAGCCGGGTGTGGTGGCGCACGCCTTTAATCCCGGGACTCGGGAGGTTGAGGAAGGTGGAGCGTTGTGAGTTTGAGGCCGGTTTGGACTACAATGAGAGCTCAAGGCTAGCCTGAGCTACATAGTGCGACCCTGCCTCAAAAAACTAGGGCTGGGAGTTTGGCTCAGTGGCTTAAGCACCTGCCTGGCAGGTGTGAAGTTGTGAGTTTGATCCCCAGTGCTGAAAAAAAAAAATCTGATTTACCACCTCCAGTGCAACCCACATGGAGAATAAAGACACTAAGACATATTTATAGCTATGGGCAACCAAGGGGTCCTGAGTCCAGTCCAGATGAGGGTTCACAGAACAAAGACCATGACCCAGGGCCTAACCTAGAATTTATAAATTCATGAAGAAGGGAGTGGCTAAGGAT
Organism: Dasyprocta punctata; assembly: GCA_004363535.1. Lineage (NCBI taxonomy): Eukaryota > Metazoa > Chordata > Mammalia > Rodentia > Dasyproctidae > Dasyprocta > Dasyprocta punctata. The sequence continues at coordinate 61,098 of RJWM01009163.1, forward strand.
GAGTGACTGTGAGAATGGCAGGAATTATGTGCACGTTGTCAGCTGGGCTACTAGGAGGCCCGAAAGCACCTCTGCAATTTGTGGAGAGAAGGATATGCAGAAAGACTAATCTGCATCACACAACTGAGACAGCATTTATTGTTTAGGAGGCTGGTGCTTCTGCTCTGATGTGCAAACCTTTCCTGCCCTAGGAAGTCACAGCCTCTCTTCTCGAGGCTGGAACCCAGCTGATGGCCCTGGAGCAGTTGGGATCTCGTCTTATTAAAAAGCTTTTGCACAGCAAGAGAAACGACCAACAGAGTGAAAAGACAACCCGCAGTGTGGGAAAAAATGTTTGCCAGCTGTTCCTCAGACAAAGGATTACTACTGAGAAAATATAAAGAACTCAAAAACATCAGACCCCCCCCCAAATTTAAAGATCCAATCCAAAAATAGGCATCTGAGATGAATACACACTTCTCAGATGAAGAAATACAAACAGCAAATATATATATGAAAAAAATGTTCAGCATCACTGGTCATTCGAGAGATGCAAATTGAAACAATACTGAGATTCCATCTCACCCCAGAAAGAATGGCTATTATCAAGAAATCAACTGATAACAAATGCTAGAGGGGCTGTGGAGAAAAAAAAAAAAAAACACTTCTCCACCGTTGGGAGTGTAGACTGGTGCAACCACTGTGGAAATCAGTGTAGTATTCCTCAAAAAAGTAAGCCATTCCCCTCCTCTGTATCTTCCCCAAAAGAATTAAAAGCATCATACCACAGCAATATATGCACACCCATTCTTATAGTGGCACAGTTTGTAATAGCTAAATCTTGGAAACAACTCAAGTGCCTATTAACTGGTGAATGGATAAAGAAGATGTGTGTTTAGTGCCTGCCTGGCAAGCACGAGGTCATGAGTTTGATCCCAAGTACCAAAAGAAAAAAAAACAGTGGGTTTTTTAAATAGAATGGAGTACTACTCTGTCGTAAAGAAGGATAAGCTTGAGACATTTCCAGGAAAATGGATGCACTTTGAGTCCATACTGTTAAGTGAAATAAATCAGACACACTTATATAAATAGTACATTGTTTCTCTGGTGTGAGAAAATGAAAGTGTAAATAAGGACCAAAATGTATAATAGATATTATGAAATAGGAAGAAAATGTTCAAATGCAGAAGGGAACAAGGGAGATGGGAAGGGGAAAGGAAAGCAGGGAAAAGTTAAAAAATAAGAGAAGGGAAAGAAAGAAAACACGGAAACAAAGCTTTTGTAAACTGGGAGGGGAGGAGGCATTGGAGGGAGGGTAGGGGAATGGGAAAAAAGTTATACCATGCCCAGGTACAAATTCTCTTCGATGTGTTTGATCATTACATATACTTAAAATGTACCAACAAAATCTGACTAAAAAAAAAAAGATCTGCCACTCATTTCCCTGGGTTGCCTCTGCCCTGATACCGGGGGACAGAAACCTTGTACATGTGCTGCCTGCTTGGAGCCCTTAATATTTTTTATTCTGAGACAGTGTCTCCTAAGCTGTTAAGTTGTCCAGGCTGGTTCCAACTTGCCACCCTCCTGCCTCAGCCTCCCAGAGAGCTGCGAATACATGTGTGTGCCACTATCCCCATCGGGAACAGAAGCCTTTAACGCTCCATCACCAACTCTGCTCTGCAAGGTCGCAGTGCCACTTCACAGCCCTGCCGGGCCTGGGCAGCCTGAGGCGTGATGGCGCCTGCGCTGTCCCCGCGTGCCCCGGGGCGCTGCCTGGGGACCGAGGTCTCCACAAGATCCCCACTGAGGTCGGGGCCTGCCTCGGCAGCTCCTGGAGCCTGGAGTCCTCGGTGACCCAGGCCTGCTTTGCTGCCCTTGGCACTGGCTCCGAGCCGGAGCTTCACAGGAGGCAGAAGAGGCTTCGATTCGGGTGTGTCCTTTGGGTCTGGCTCTGCCTCCCTGGTCACTCTGTCCCCTTGTCCCTAGGCGGGGCCGTGCACCAGGCTGCCAGGCTGGCCCGAGGGTGGCTGTCCTGCGGGCAGCCCTCCCGGGACCGTTTGGCCGGCCCCCAGCCCTGGCAGCTGCGGGAGGAAGGGCCCCCAGCCCTGGTCCTGTCCTCTGTCCTTCACCCCAGCCCACGTGCCTCCCCCACCCCAGCGTGGACCACAGGCCTGACTGTTCTTGAGACCACGCTCAGGCCAGGGCCGGGCCCACCCCGCCTGATGAGGGCGCAGAGCCCCAGGTCCGGCCCCTGCCAGGCTCAGCCCAACTTGGCTGCAGCAGACTGGGCGGTGGCTCCGTCTTCATCACGTAACCCGCCCGCCTGCCTCCCTCCCGGGGCTGCTGCTTGGAATCGGCAGCAAATGACATCATCCACGATGGCCTGGGTAGAGCACTCTGGATCAAAGGGCCCAACCCAGGTCTCAGTTTACCCAAAATGGGTTCAAGGGCAACGTTCTCACGTGTGCCAGGAAGGGTGAAGCAGCAGGTGGGGGGGCCCTGCCAGCACCCTCCGTCATTCTGCTAACAGGCTCCACTCCTCCCGGGGTCCCCACTGTCTTCAAGAAGCCCCGGGGGCCACAGTGCAAGGCCGGGGAGGCAGAGAAGCCCACAGCAGCGTCCGTGGGGAAGGCCCAGCCCCGGCTGAGTCGAGTGTGGTCGGTGGTCTCACCACTACAGGGCCACAGGGTCCCCAGGTGCTGTGTCAGGCAGCAGAGGCCTGCGTTTCCCTGGAGGGGGGAGGGGGGTGCCGTCCAGGTCGCATGGGACCGTGGGCAAGTGAGGGGGTGCACAGAGGCATTTTTAGCTGTCCAGCATTGGTTTCCCTTCTTTCTTTCCTTTTTTTTTTTTTTTTGGTACCAAGAATCAAACTCAGGACCTTGCGCTTGCCAGGCAGGCACTTAGGCCGCTAAGCTATCTCCCCAACTCTCTTTCCTTTCTTTTTGAGACAGGGTCTCAAATACTGTGTAATCCAGGCTGGCCTTGGACTAGTGGCAATCCTCCTGCCTCAGCCTCCTGACTGCTGGAATCACAGGTATGTGCCACCATGCCTGTCCCTCCTCGCCAATCCTGAGACGCCCAGCAGGTCCCCTGGACGTGGCCCTGTGGCACCCTTAGGTGCCTTGCTTTTGGCTTTGCTGGTGCCCCATTTCCTTGCCAGGGGGCTCCTCCCCAGTTGGGGACAAAGTGTGGGGGAATCAACCACCTGCCTCCCAGACAGAAGTGAGTGTAAAACACCCCGGCGCCCCGTCACCCCTGGACTGACTGTCCTCCCTTCCCGTGTGACCTCCCCCTCCTGGGTTTGCCGAGATCTCCTCGGAGGAGGACTTCTCTCCGGGATGCAGGCCTCCTGACGGGGAGTGACAGAAGCCATTTCCGGGAGACAGAGTGTGACCCGAGGGCCAGGCCCGGACACACACCAACACATTCCTCCCGAGCCGCCAACTCTGAACGGCACTGACCGGAAGGGCCACTGGCAGTTTCGGTGCCATAGGTATTGAATTAAACCTTGCAGCTCCTGCACTGGAACTCAAGCAAATCCAAAATGACTTGTTCTCTTGAGCATGTGCCGGGGCAGCGGTGCCTGGCCTGTGGCCCCACGCAAGAGTGGCAGGGTCCCCTTGCCTTACCTGTGGCCCCAAGAGTCCCCAAGGCCCCGTACTAACCCCTGCCCATTTGTGTCTCTGAGTAAAACATACTGAAGAGCTGGGTATGGTGGTGCACACCTGTAATCCCAGCACTTGGGAGGCTGAGGCAGGAGGATCATTGCAAGTTCCAGACCAGCCTGGGCTACAAAGTGAGCTCAAGACCAGCCTGAACTGCATAGCGAGAGACCCTGTCTCAAAAAGGCAAAACAAATCAAAACAAAAACAAAACACACTGAAGAAACAATTTTTTTTTTTTTTTTTTTTTTTTTTTTTGCTCTATTTTGGTGACAAGTGAGATCCTCTGATGGAAACTGGATCTGTAAGAAAAAGAGGAAGGTCAGAGCCCTGGGCTGAGGCAAACCTGTCACCCAGGGCACAGGTGGCTTCCCAGCTCCACCCCTCCCTGGGGAGGGTGACGCTGCTAAGCTCCATTTGTGGAAGAGCAGAGTCTGTGTCCGTGTCCGCTCTCCTCGGGCCACACAGCCTCAGGCCTGGCACCTAAAGCGCCTGGTGGCTGCGTTTCCAGCTTCCTCCTCCTCCTCGCCTCAGGGCCCCAGTAACCACGCCAGAGCTTCCAAGCCCAGGCCGGGCTGCGCAGTCTGACGGCACTCAGTGCCCGGGGCAGCGGGAAGGGAGCCTTTCATTAACGCCTCATCATTGGCTGAAGCGGGTGTGCGGGAAGGGGTTCACCGGGTTTTAGGAAAGAACATTCTAGAAGCACCTTTCCCAGAAGGGGAGGAAGCTTTGCCACTGCCGTCAGCTGGCTCTGCTCTCCGGACAGGGAGCCCCAGGCTCAGGAGGACCCAGTGTCCCCCCAGCATCGTTCCCGCAATGGCCCCACCCTCCGTGTCACTCCTTCCTGCTGGCAGGTGCCCCACCTGCTTGGCTGTGGGCCCCGCTTTACCTGGCGGGGCAGATGTCCCAGGCTGGCTAAAGCTAGGCCTGGTGACTCAGCGTCTTTGTTCCCATGGCCACCGAGTCCTCAGGGCTCCGGGCCACGCCTCCCTGACCCTTTGCAGCTGTCTGGTCCTGAGCGACTCCGTTTCCTACAGAGCATGGCTCGTCCTACCTGGCGCCAGTTGGGGTGCAAACGCCCAGGCACGACGGTTCACCCGCGGCTGGTCTAACCTACCACCACCGACCCGGCACCACCGTAAGGCTGGGAGGACACACTGACTGATTGGTGCTAATAAAAAGTGACCATTGAGGAGCTCACTGGACACACCAGACCCATGGTGACGCCACCGTCCCATGCCTGACACAGAAAAGGAGACACCCCTCGGACCCATGGCGCCCTGGCCTGGCACTTTGTCACAGACTACTTTGCTGTGCTCCCTGTGGCCTCTGACCAGAGATCACCAGGTGACATCTCCTGACTGCCTGGACTCAGCCCTCCCTGTCACTGTTGCTGCCCACTGCAGCACTGCAGTCATCTGTCTGTTTTGGTTTTTTGAGACGGGGTCTCATTACGTAGTTTAGGCTAGCCTCAAAGTCTCGGTGATCCTCCTGCCTCAGCCTCCTGAGTTCTGGGATTACAGGCATGCACCACCATATCCAGCTCTGCATTGTGTCTGCACTGACTTCACCTCCTAGAGATTCTTCGCCCTTTTCATCCTGGGCTTAAATCTTATCATGTGCTCTAGGATGTGATTCGAGCATTGAGATAATTGAGTGTTACAGCAAAAGAAAGCCCCAACAGAGTGAAGAGACACTTCCCCCAGTGTGGGAAGAAATACTTGCCAGCTGTTCCTCAAAGGACTAATATCTAGAATATATAAAGAACACACAAAAAAATCCAGACCCCTTGAATTTAAAGATCCAATCTAGAAATGGGCATCTGAAATGAATAGACATTTCTCAGACAAATAAATATGTGAAAAAATGTTTAACATCACTGGTCATTCAAGAGAGGCAGATTAAAACAACACTGAGATTCCATCTCACCCCGGAAAGAATGGCTATGATCAAGAAATCAACCAGTAACAAATGCTTGAGGGGTCAAGGGGAAAAAGGAAGCCTTTTGCACTGTTGGTGGGAGTGTAGACTGATGCAACCACTGTGGAAATCAGTATGGAGATTCCTCCAAAAACTAAAACTAGAGGTTCCATTCAACCAATTACTTCCCTTCTTGGTATCTTCCCAAAGAATTAAAAACATCATACCACAGTGATATAGGTACACTTGCATTTATAGCAGCATAATTTATAATAGCTAAATCTTGGAAACAGCCCAAATGTTCATCAACTGTTGAATGGGTAAAGAAGATGTGGTTTTTATACAATGGAATACTACTCTGCCATAAAGAAGGATAACCTTGAGACATTTCTAGATTAAATGGATGCACCTTGAGACCATACTGTTCCGTGAAAGAAACTGGACTCCCATGTATGAATACCACATTCTCTAGTGTGAGAAAACAAAAGTATGAATAAGGACCAAAATGGATGCTATTGGGAAATGGGAAGAAAATGTACAAATGAGAAAGAGAACAAGGGAGGAGGGAGGAGAAAAGGAAAGAAGGGACAAGAGAAAAAAATAGAAGAAAAAAATGAAAGCAAAGCTTTTGTGAATAAGGAGGGGAAGAGGGGCTGCAGAGAGGGGAGGGGAGCTGGGGAAAAAGCAGCGGCAAGATATGTGATGTCCAGGCACACATCCCCTATGATGAATGTGATCCTTACCGATAAATAATAAATTTTAAGAAAAGAACAAGCCTAAAAAAACGAACACCTGGGCACCAATTGCTTAAATGAAAATAAACAAGTAAATAAAAAAGACCAAGGGTCAGAGGTGAGTGACTGCGCCCGAAGGCAGCAAGGACAGCAGAAGTTTGAGCCCCGGTGAGGCGCAGCCAGGGAGACGCCGCCTCCGGGTCCTCGTGGACGCCGACCTGGCGGGAAGGCCCCGCTTGTCTGCGTGCTCACCGACACCCGCTGCAGATCCTGTCACCCAGGGGACACGAGCCGACCCCACAGCCTGCTGAGCTCAGCCGGGCCCACGGCAGCAGCCGGGGTCACCGATTGTTACGCTCAGGGCCATCAGGCATAGCCTGGGCACAAAGGGCCCCGCCTCAGGCCACTCGCTTTGGGGTGTGTGGGGGCCCACGCCCCAAACGGTCATGTCCACCTCTGGAAAGCCACGTCCTGACCCTGCACCCAGGCGAGGGTCAGGTGCCGGCCAGGACTGAGGGGGACAAGGAGCCACTTCCAGGACAGACAGGGGCCGGACTATGGAAGCCGCTGCTGCACCAGCAAGAGGGGTGCACTGGCCCCCCGCCCTGTGATCCCAGCACTCTGGGAGGCTGAGGCAGGAAAATCGTTAAGTTCAAGTCCACACTGGACAACTTAATGACTTAGCAAGACCCTGTCTCAAGATAAATAAAAAAGAGTGGTGGATCTAGCTCAGTGTGGAAACTCTGGGTTTAATCCTTACTGCCAACAACAACAACGATGAAAAGAACCCAAGTGAAAAAGACATAGTTTAAAGGAAAATATGAAGTGCTATTACAAGTGTCAAAGTTCTTCATTTTGGGGAACTATCAAGACACGGTGTTGTCACCGTGGGCAGAAGGTTTGTCCCACACCCAGCACTGTGCCCGGTGATCCATGAGAATTTTTTCAGTCCCCCCAGACCTAATGAGAAGTCTTCAATTAGTGGTAACTGTGCCTCGGACAAACCTCACTGGCTATGATGCCACTGCGCAAGGCTCCAAACCTAACAAGAGCTGTGCCGTTACTGTCGTCATTTTTTAGAGACAGGGTCTTGCTATGTAGTTCAGGCTGGTCCTAAACTCACTACAGAGCCCAGGCTGACCCTGAACTTTCTGTGATCTTTCTGCCTCAACCTCCTGGGTACTGGGACTACAGGTTGTGGCACCACACCCAGCCATCTTCTCCATTTAAGAGTTAAGGAGTTAACGATCCTGCCCCAGGCCCTGGGTTTCTGGATGCCGAGGGCTTTCAACCCCAGGCCCATGTACCTCCAGAAACTGTGCTGTTATAGTTTCCATCTCAGTGTCCCCCCAAAGTCTCATGTGCTCACAGGTGAGGCTTTGGGGAGATGAATACATCACGGGGGTGTGACATTCATCTGCTGATGACTTTACAGTGGAACATGATGTTGGGGGAGGAGCCTGATGATCCCTGGGGGCGTGGCCTGGAAGGATCTCTCTCTGTCCCTCCTCCTCCCTTGATCCCTTCTCTTTGCTTCCTGCCACCTGGCCGTGAGCAGCTCTCCTCTGCGATGCCCCTCTGCCGTGCCACCCTGGTTTGGAGCCAGCAGACTATGGGCCAAAACCTTCACAAACTATGAGCCAACATAAACCTGTCCTTTAACTTGTGGGCCTCGGGTATTAACTTCACAGCAAAGAGAAAGTAATTAGGACACAGGCTCACCAGCACTGGGCTCTGCTGCAGGGACCTTGGGGAGGGAACATTAGTGTAGTGCATCCCTCACGCTGTGAGCGTCTCTGTCTCCCGGCACAGCCCTGCACCTCTGTGGGTCCTTCACTGAACCCCGGGGAGGGGGGTTGCTGTCCCCAGTAGGAATGACACCAACTGTGAGGCTGCCTGGCACCCACCCCCTCTGGTAACACTGTCAGGGCC
>RJWM01009164.1:0-69271 GCA_004363535.1 Dasyprocta punctata
ATCCCACTTGATCATGGTGTATAATCTTTCTGATAACTTGCTGTATTCTATTTGCCAGTATTTTATTGAGGATTTTTGCGTCTATGTTCATTAGGGAGATTGGCCTGTAATTTTCTTTTTTGGTTGGGTCTTTCTCTGGTTTTGGTATTAGGGTAATACTTGTTTCCAGGAATGAGTTAGGGAGACTTGCTTCCCTTTCAATTTCATTGAAGTTTGAGGAGTGTTGGCTTTAAGTCTTTCCTAAATTTCTTGTAGAATTCAGCAGTGAATCCATCAGGGCCCGAACTTTTCTTTGTTGGTAGGGTCCTAATTACATTTTCAATTTCATAAGCTGATATTGGGTTATTCAACAGCTTTACATCTTCTTGATTCATCTTTGGTAATTCATAGGTTTCTAGGAATCTGTCCATTTCTTCTGTGTTATCAAATCTATGTGAGTAAAGGTTTTCGAAGTAGGTGTTGATGATCTTCTGTATTTCCACAGGGTCTGTAGTGATATCACCCTTTTCATTTCTTATTGCATGAATCTGAGGTTTTTTTTTTTTCCTCTTCTTGATAAGGTTGGCTAGGGGTTTATCAATTTTATTTACTCTTTCAAAGAGCCAACTCTTTGATTCATTAATTCTTTGCATTGTTTTCTTAGTTTCAATTGCATTAATTTCTGCTCTAATCTTCATAATTTCCTCCCTTCTTTGGGCTTGGACTTCACTTGTTCTTCTTTTTCTAGAAGTTTGAGGTGCAGCATTAGGTTGTTTATGTGTGTTCTTTCCATTTTTCTGATGTGGGAGTTTAGTGCTATAAATTTCCCTCTGAGGACTGCTTTCATTGTATCCCACAGGTTCTGGTAATTTACATTTACATTTTCATTCAATTGTAGATATTGTTTAATTTCTTCTTTAACTTCTGTGACCCATTGGTTATTTAGGAGAGTATTATTTAATCTCCATGTGTTTATGCAGTTATTGTAGGTTTTTTTGTCATTCATTTCCAGTTTTACTGTGCTATGGTCAGATAATAAGCATGGAATTATTTCAGTTCCTTTGCATTTACTTAAGCATGTTTTGTGGGCCAGTATGTAATCTGTTTTAGAGAGTGACCCATGTGCAGCTGAGAAGAATGTATTTTCTGATGTTGATGGGTGGAATACTCGGTATATATCTACTAGGTCCATTTGTTCACCAGTTTGATTCAGTTCTGCTATTTCTTTGCTGATTTTTTGTTTAGTTGATCTGTCTCTCTGTGACAGTGGGGTGTTAAGGTCCCCTGTTATATCTGTATTATTGTTTATTTGGTTTTTCATATCTATTAAGAATTATCTTACATAATTGGGTGCTCCCATATTCAGTGCATATATGTTTATAATTGTAATCTCTTCCTCTTGAAGTTTTCCCCTAACAAGTATGTAGTGACCTTCTTTATCTTTTGATCATTGTCGGTTTGAAGTTTGCATTGTCTGCAAACATAATAGCTACCGCTGCTTTTTTCTGGGTTCCTGTTGCATGGAGTATTGTTTTTCAGCCTTTGATTTTTACTCTGTGGATTTCCTTTTGAGTGAAATGTGTTTCTTGTACACAGCATATTGTTGGGTTTTGTTTCTTAACCCACTCTGCTAGTCTGTTACTTTTTATTGGTGAGTTGAGACCATTTACATTGATTGATATCACTGATATGTACTGGCTCATCCCTCTCATGATATCTTTCTGTTGTTGGTTTTCTACATTTTCTGTTTAATTACTTGCCCTGCTTAGTGGTTTCCTTTTGTTGTTGTTCTTAAGATTGTGGCTATCTTTGTCTCTTTCTAGAGTGTCTTTCAGTACTCTTTGTAGTTTTGGTTTGGTGGCCATAAATTTCTTCAGTTGTTCTTTGTCATGAAAGTATCTTATTTCTCCATCAATTTTTAAGGATAGTTTTGCAGGGTACATCAATCTGGGTTGAAAGTTATTTTCTTTCAGGATTTGAAATACTTCACTCCAAGCTCTTCTTGTCTTAAAGGTTTGTGTTGAGAAGTCAGCTGTGATTCTGATAGGCTTTCCTTCATAGGTGATCTGTTTCTTTTCTCTGACAGCTTTTAGTATTTTGTTCTTGTGCTGTATTTCTGATACCCTTAATATTATATATCTGGGTGCGGATTTATTTTGGTTGTGATTAATTGGGGTCCTCTATGCCTCAGTTACCTGTATTTCAGATTCTCTTTTATTATTTCTGTGAATAGTCTTCTCAGGTCATTAGTATTGACCCCTGCTTTTTCATTGATACCTATTAATCTTATGTTATTTCTCTTAGCATTGTTCTGCAGTTGTTGAATTGTTGTTTCTTGGTTCCTTACTATTTTTAAGAGATTTTTTCTTTCGTGGCCATGATCTCCCATGCTGTCTTCAAGATCTGAGATTCTATCTTCAGCTTCATTTAAGCGGTTTTTTAAACTTTCCATGGAGTTTTTCATTTCCTGCATTTCCCTTTTCATCTGTTTCATGCATTCTGTTTGTGTCTTATATTGTTCATTCAAAGTTTTGATCATTTTCTTAAGTTCTTCTATTTTTTTATCTTGCTCTTCTTTAGATACACACAACATTTCTTTAATAATGATTCTCATTTCATTTTTTAGGTGAGAGAATATTTCTGATTTGAATTTCTCTATAGCTTCATCAAGCTGTTTCCTTACTGCATTTTCTATCATTTCAGAAAGTTCAGTTGTGTGACTCCCACTGTCTTCCATTTCAGTGTCTCTTGTGTTTGTTCTTAGTGGGCTGGGGGACTGAGACTGCCTCTTGGTCTTTCAGTTTGTCATTTTCTTCTAGAACCTATGTGGCTCTGTGTCCTGCGAGGCTGACCAAGTGTTCCCCTGAGGGTGGCGTTGAGTCTTGGGTCGCGCTGAGTCTCGGGACCCAGTAGAACCGGATCCTGTGCGCAGCCAGTGAAGGCGGCCTCCTGGGGCATGCAGGTGGAGCCTCCACCTTAACTGGGTGGGGGCCAAGGCCTCCCTGTCCCAGGGAGCTAGGCAGAGTGTACCCCGCAGTATGATGCCGCCCAGACCCTGAGTCTAGCTGCAAGGAGTTCAGAACAACAACTGTTGGCTGAATTTGTTTTATGAAGTATGAAACCACTGCCTCTTGCTTTCATCTTCAATTTGCATTATAAGAAATAAACACTTAAACTAGGTGTGCTCGGCACACCTGTAATCTTAGCGCTGGGGAGGCTGGGCTGGGCTACATGGTGAGTTCAGGGTTTGCCTGAACTGTATAGTAGGACTCTGTCTCAAAAAACCAAGCCAAACAAACATAAGCACTATACAGATGTTTCTCCTTGATAATCAAAGGGGGGAAATGAAATTATCATTGTTATTTATTTTTTTTTATGGTATTAAGGGTTCAACCCAGAACCTTATGCATGGTAGACAAGCTACATCCCCCCTCCTGTTTTATTTTGAGGTGAAGTCTTCCTAAGTTACCCAAATTTCATTTCATTTCTTTTCTTTTCTATTTTTTTGTTGCTTTCATTTATTTGTTTATGTATATGTGTATGTATGTATTTTTTGAGATCTCTAGTTCAGGCTGGCCTCGAACTCACTTATTTAGACCAGTCTGGCCTCTAAATTCATGGCAAACCTCTTGCCTCAGCCTCTTGAGTGCTGGGATTACAGGCATGTGTCACCACATCTGGTTCCAAAATTTTCATAGGGTTTTTTTTTTTCTTTTTCATTTTTTCAGTGTTGGGGTTTGAACTGGGGCTACTCACATGCAAGGCAAGTGCTCTACCACTGAGCTATATCCCCAGCTGTCTTTATTTTTTATTTTGACACAGAGCAGTACTGAAACTTGTGATTCCCCTGCTTCAGCCTCCCCCAGTGCTGGGATTGTAGGTGTGTGCCGCTCTTAGGAGATACTTTATGAATAATATTTGCAAGGAGTGTGCTCATGTAGAAACCTAACAGTATTTTAATTCCTTGTGTGATTCGAGGCTGGCTGTGGGAACAGTGGAACGGACAGGGTGCATCTGAGTTGCGCCTGCCCTTCCTGAAGCGTCACCCCTGACCCCTGGGATCCACCTGAGCCAGGCATGGCACATGGTGAGCGCACAGTTTGGGCCGCGCACTGGTCCTGAGTGCCCAGGTGCTCATAGCTGTCAGGCTGAGGCCTGCCTTTGTTAACTGCTTGGGGGGATTTAGATGGCACCCCTGCATCAGGTGACAAGGGTCTGTGTGTGGCCTGTGACAGCGGTCAGCCCCTGCTTTGTGGCTGGGAAGCTGCACTGAGTGACTTGTGCAGGGAGCGCACAGCTCAGAGTCTGATTTTAATTGGCTTCTCATATACTTCTAGACTGCAGAATCCGCAACAGTGAGCATGGAATCCATTTTCTCTTGAATAGAGATGGGAAGCGCAGGGGCGATGCCCTGGTTGAGATGGAGTCAGAGCAGGACGTGCAGAAGGCCCTGGAGAAGCACCGCATGTACATGGGCCCACGCTATGTGGAAGGTGAGCCGGGGCGGGCTGCACCTGCGGGATGGTACGTTGCTCGGCAGGTTTTCATTTGCTCTTTGACAGTAATGAAGTTGGTAAGTATTATGAAAACATTATTTTACTGCTGTGAAAATGAAGTACACAACTCATCTGAGTTTCCTGTCTCTGAAATGAGGCTGCTGGTAACGTTTATTTTGAAGTTTTGAGGATGAGCTATGCCTGGCACATATAAAAGTTTAATGAATGTTCCTTGTTACTTTGTTGAGACGTGCATACAGGGTAAGGCTAGTGTTTGAATATTTGGAAAACTCATCAGGTGGGAATGTTTGAGTGGGCCAAAGATAGTCCAGGGCCTTATGTACGACCAGGAAAGAAATTGGCAAGTGCACACCTCGGAGTAGGTCATGAGAAGCTCCGCGTGTTGAAGATCACAGGATGGCTGCAGGAGCAGAGAGAAGGGGGAACGGGGAAGGGACTTGAAGATGAAGGAAACAAAGGGCCCAGGTCACTCAGGCTTCCAGTATTACAGGGTCAGACATGTATGTGCCCTTCTCAGCAGAGGCCTGGTTACTCGAGGTTGGTGTGGTGGTTGTGACTGAAGGGGAGAAGGGAGTGGCTCCCATGATTTCCCCATTTTAGGGTCCTGGAGACATTGGTTAGGTGGTAGGGCATTTGCAGTTGAATCAAGGAAAGGGAGTGGCTCAGGGTCTAAGTGACTTGACTTTTACAAAAAACGACTTCCTCTGTCAGGTGACCTGTGTATCCTTGTGCCTTTTCCTTGCAGTGTATGAGATAAACAATGAAGATGTGGATGCCTTAATGAAGAACCTGCAGGTCAAGTCCTCGCTTCCAGTCAGCGATGGTGTGGTTCGGCTGAGGGGTCTCCCTTACAGCTGCAATGAGAAGGACATCATAGACTTCTTCGCAGGTGCGCTGCGGTGGGATCGTGTTGTGGCGTCATCTCTCCTTCCGTGTTCGCCTCTTTCCAAGTTGCCCTTCTGTGTCTTAGAAGTGTTTGACCGCTCAGGCAGATCTGGGGTCATGTCCCACTTCAGAATAATTTCATAAGGCTTTGTTTTACTACTGAACAAAACACCTTTGCGGGATGGATATGGTCAAGATACACTCATTGAGTCCTTCTCCCTCACAATGGGAAAGCTAGAGGGCAGAGTGATCCAAGGGCTGGATGGGATGTGCTTGTAGGAGTCTACCTAAATGAGGCCCATTAGGCTGCATCACCAGCTTGCACTAATAGAAAAGGATGTAGCACAAGAAAGAAGTTAACAAAGGACAGCGTAAGACTTACACAGTGAAAACTACAGAATATTGTTGAAAAAAATTAAGATGATCTAAATAAGTACAAATAGTGTATGTTAAAAATATCTTCTCAGAACACTGACCATTGTTGGCTAAGACAAAGGCAATATGTATGATTTAAACATCTAATTCATATAAAATATACACTGTTAGCATCTTAGTGTCTTAGAGTACAGATAATGGCAAACTCAAGGGTGAGTTGTACACATTTAAAAATTATTAAAATGTAAGTATGCAGGTGTGTAGCTGTGTAGTAATGCCCCATTCAGTATTGCCCAGCTTTGGGACTGGCAGAATACCTTGCAGATTTTATTAGTGCATGAGTAAATGTGTTCATTCTGAGGATAAAAAAGTTCTGGTAGCGGAATTAATTTGTAGTAATTTTCTTGTGTCCTAGGACTGAATATAGTAGACATCACTTTTGTGATGGACTATAGGGGAAGAAGGAAAACAGGGGAAGCCTATGTACAGTTTGAAGAGCCGGAGATGGCCAGCCAGGCCCTGCTGAAACACAGGGAGGAAATTGGGAACCGGTGAGTGAGGCAGATCCTAGTAACGTGGAAGTTTTATACATCAGGTCGTGCTGACGAGTGCATTGTGATGCAACTGCTGAGATAATCCAAATGCAGATGACGCAGATGGGCTGGGAAAGGAACCCAGTGGTACAATCCTACAGTGAACCATCAAATACCCATCACTGGGTTTGACATTTGTTACATTTGTTTCCTTTCTCTCTCTCTTTTTTTTTTTTTTTCAATACTTACCTCTTGCTTTGAGACTGGCCTTGAACTCACTATGTACCAGGCAGGCCTTGCGCTTTTAAGCTTGTTTGTGATCGCCCCTTCCTCCCAGCTTCAGATTGCTGGAATTGCAAGTGGGTGGGCTGCATCTGGCTGCTGCTGCGGTTCTCTGGCTGGGTTTGTTTTGTGGGCTGAAGCCCAGGCTGGGTCTTGCTGCTGGCAGCAGGTGCTCTGCTCTGAGCTCCATGTGGCTGCAGGTGGCCCAGAGGAAACGGTCAGCTGCTTGTCTGGGTCTCACGTTTGTGTGACATCAGGGTGCACATCACAGGGTATGTTTTAATCTCAGTTTTGGAGAAATAGTAAAAAGTCAGATTTTATGTGATTGTTTTTTGCTTTCTGGCCTTTTTACTTAGTTCCCTATGGTTAAAGATAAAAGCCACTTGAAGGCTAGTGTGTTTCAGGAAATACTACACAGCTGGTTCAAAGGTCTTTTAAAGAAGTGCTTGAGCAGTGTTCTTTGTGTGGTTCTGGGGATCACATGCTCAGTGAGCACCACATCCCTGGATTACACCCTTGCCTCCTCAGGTAACCTTCATAGATTTTGTAAATACAGTTGGCTTTCACAGGTCCCATTTAAGAGCCTGTCTTGGGAGAGCAGTTCTGCTGTCACTCTGATGAAGTCAGAGCTGATACTTTTGTTCTGGAGTTTCCCTTGGTCTTGGTGAAGTTCTTCTTGGGAGGTGGTTCTGACATTGTCATTTTTAGTATCGTACAGAAGTGCCTGTTATTTGCAATTGCAAGGCGTCAAGGATTGAGAAGAAAATAAGCCTTCGTATTTATCTGCTTTTCATTACTGTAGCAAATACTTGAGGCAGACAAACTTTATACAGAAAAGAGGGTAACTCCAGATGCTGAGTCCACCAAAAAGACCAGGTCTCGGGGAACCCATCCAGAAGGGCTGTGTGGGAGAAATCACATCTTGAAGCAGGGAAGCAGAGAGCAGCTGGCTTAGGCTCGGGCTTTGGTCCCTGCTCGCTGTTGGAGGCCCAGCTCCTTGAGGCCTTCCCTTCCTGGAACAGTGCCCCAGTGAGCACAGGCCCTGCTGAATCCTTCCCTGTGTGTGCAGTTGTTCTCAGACACTGATCAAGATTTGCACGACTCAAGCGTTAGCTTGGCAAAAAAATCAAAATGTTAACTACTGCTGAGCCTGCTTTTGCATGGGCTAGTATCCATCATTACTGTTAATTTGCTCCATGTCTCATAGATACATAGAGATATTTCCAAGCAGAAGGAATGAAGTTCGAACACATGTTGGCTCTCATAAGGGAAAGAAAATGGCATCTTCTCCTCCTGCCAAGTATATGACTGAGCCAGATGTGGTTTTTGAAGAACATGAAGTAAATGAGGATATTCGACCCCTGATGGCTTTTGAAAGTGAGAAGGAGATAGGTAAGGTCCTGCTGCTGCTTGTGATTAGGGTCTGCCCTGTGTGTTTTTGTTTCTGTTAATTTTTTTTATAACTGTTATATGAAATTCTGAAATTACAGGAGGACAAGGGAACTGAGTTAAAGATTTAATAGAGTATAAAGGTATTTTGAATATATGCTGGAGGGCTCATTTGTTTTTAATTTAATCATTTTGTAGACTCTACCAAAAGCTGAATACTAAAAAGGTAATGAAAGGAAGTAAAATGATAACATTTAAACTGAGGTGGGGAAAGACTTGGGTAGAGAGCAGGAATAGTGACTGAAGGATTTTTGTTTGCCTCTGGATTTAATTATTTGATTCCTAACACAAAAGCAACCTTTGAAATCTTTGAAATTTAGTAAATGCTTTTGAAATGGATACCCTGAAGTTATCCTGTCACTGTGTGTATTTATATATATATATACATACAGATGTGTGTTTATATATATGTACCAAAGTACCTTTTATATATTTTATGGTATAGTTCCAGTTTTATGTACTATATATAGTACTGTAACCTAGCAAGTCTTCCTGCTTTGGAGGTTCTTTCATGACCATTTTATCTTCTCCCTGTTATTACAAAGGGAAGTCCTTAACTGGGTGGTGGTTGGAGGCACCAGTGACTGTGGGTGTTTGGGGGTGTCAGGTAAGCAGCCAGCGTTTCATCTCAGCATTCTGGCTTTGAGAGCCCTTCTTTGCTAGTTCCAGAAAAAATGGGAGCTTTGATATCACAGGTCTTGATTTTAGTGGCTTTTGAAGAGTATGTGCCTTGTTTTGTTCTCCCACTCAGAACTGCTGAAGGAGGTGCCGAAGGAGGTGCCAGAGAAGCTTCCAGAAACTGCCGACTTTGGGGCCACACCCTCCCCACATGTGGTGCACATGAGAGGGCTGCCTTTCCACGCCAATGCCCAAGACATCATAAACGTGCGTGCAGTAAGATGCTCAAGCTCACTGAGTTGGGAAAGCGCTGAAGTTGAACTTGTGTTAATTTGGGAAAGGGAGAAAGACATTTTTGGAGTATCTTTGAATAGTCAGGTAGCATGCTCCTTATTGGAAAGCTTGTTTCATTTTCTGTAGCTGAAAGTGTGGCGTAGCTGGGCTTAATAGCACAGGCCTATACCTCCAGCTACTGAGAGGCTGAGACAGGAGGGTCCTTGTAGCTCAGGAGTTCAGGGTTAGCCAGGGCAACATAGTGAAACCGTGTTTCTCTATATCTCTCTCTCTGTCTCTGTCTCTCTCTCATTTATTTATTTATTTATTTATGTATTTATTTGTGTTTTTGAGGCCAGATTTCACTGTGTAGTGCAGACTGATCTTGAACTTGCTTATGTAACCCAGGCTGGCCTCAAACTCACCAGCAATCCTCTGGTCTCCACCTCCTGAGTCCTGGGATTACAGGCATGTAATTAAGTTTGGTTTCCTAATAAATTGGTTTAACTCACTGAGTTTTTCCGTTTCGGAAAGTGAGACTCAGGTGACTAGTGAGAGAGCAGTTAAGCAGATGCTCCTGAGCTGGGTCGAGGTGCAGCACGAGTGGAGAGTGTGTTGGTGACCTGGCTCGCAGGGCGGAGCCCAACGGCTGGGGCCTGTGCAGTGCCAGAGGCCGTCTTGGTCCTCTGGGCAGCCAGGGACTGCAGGGTGCTGCCATGCCTCTGTCTCAGAGTGTGTTACTGTGTAGCACTAGCCTCCCAACCACCGCACTTCAGTGTGGTCTCTTGCTACCTTTGAATTGCTTTTGTACCATTGTGGACTCAAAAACTCCTCATTGGAATTGTGAAGCCACCATGTGTACTACCCAAGAGCCTGGGGCTAGCGAGCCTGGTGTCCTTAGGGGACAACAAGTGGGGTTTCTTTTTTTTGAGACAGGATCTTGTTATGTAGCCCAGGTTGGCCTCAACCTCCCAAGTGCTAAGATGATAGGAGTGTGCCACTGTGCCTGGCTGCCGTGTAGTTTTCTTGAAATGTCCCCTGCCTTTTGGGAAAATGAATGTAAAGTACGTATATTTTTTTAAACAAAAGACACTGTGCAGTAAAACAAGGCTCTGGGCTTTCTGAACTTGAGAGCATGCATGAAATGCAGATCAAACCTAAGGGCTTCAGTTACTAGTGCAGCCTCAGATTTGCCATCCGTGTTTCACAGAACCTAACACTAGTAATAGGGATCAGCTTGCTTGCTCTCCTTTTTTTTTTGGTGCTGGGGAACTGGGGATTGAGTCCAGGGCACTCTTCCACTGAGCCGCATTCTCAGCTCTGTGTATATGTGTATATATATGTGTGTATGTGTGTTTATTTTACTTTGAGCTGGTCTCTCTGAGTTGCCCAGGCTGGCCTTGAACTCGACAGTCCTTTTGCCTTACCCTCCCAAGTAGGCGGTATTATAGGTGTGTGCCATCACGTCTGGCCAGGCCCTGTGTCTTACATTTCATTAAAGCATCCTGTCCTGTTCCTCGGTGTTGGAGCAATATTCACTCTGTGTGGTAGTTCTGTTGATGTAGTACTCATAAAAATTGCATGATGAAGTACATGTCTGATGGAAACACAGTTTTTTTGGAGACAGCTCTCACTATGTAGTGCAGGCTGCTCTTGAACTTATTATGTAGCCCAGTCTGGCTTTCAATTCATAATCCTCCTATCTCAGTGTCTCGAGTGCTGGGAGTACATGTATCACCATGCCATGAGCTATTTAAGATTGAAGAATATTTTTTGCCAGGCATGGTAGTTCGAGGCCAGTCTGAACTACATAGTGAGAGCTTGTCTCAAAAAAAAAAGTCTTTGTTGTTTTTTTAACAATGTGAAAACCATTTGTGCGGTGACTGTTTGTAGTTAAAGTTTTTGTGGGACACCTATAGCCAGTTTCACTGGAAGGCGATACCCCAAAAAGCAGAATTATCAAGTGTAGCTGCAGGGTGTGAAGGAGCCGAATGGGCCACTCTCAAATTGGTGGTTGGCCATTTGGTCGTTTGTGTCCTGCAGTTCTTTGTGCCGCTGAAGCCGGTGCGGATCACCATGGAGTACAGCTCCAGTGGGAAGGCCACAGGCGAGGCTGACGCACACTTCGACAGCCACGAGGACGCCGTGGCGGCAATGCTCAAGGACCGGTCCCACGTGCGTAAGTACTGTCTCCACATGGTGCCACCACGATGGTGAGAATCACTGATTGGTGCTGTGGTGATTACATTTTCCAGTTTTAAGTTTTTTGAGATGAGAATCTTGCTTCATTGTTGGGGCCAGTCAAACTCAAGAGGCTTGAGTGATCCTCCTGCCTCAGCCTCTGGTGGCTGGGGTCATGAGCGTGTACCACCACACCTGGCTTTATCCTGCTTTGGGGCCCTGGGGGCTGAACAGAGGGCTACCACGCTGCGCCTCACCCCTGTTGCAGTTTCTGAGTCAGGGCCTTGCTGAGTTGCCCAGGCCCAGCCTTGAACTTGGGGTTCTTAGCTTGGAGTGTAGGTCTGCTACCATCTCAGCTTATGTTTGCTTTTAATAAGCATAAAAGACAAAGTCTGGACGATGAGGAAAATGAGTCTAGTATATTTTCTGCCTTTTCAGCTTTTTTTTTCCTGGTGCTTCTGAGGATTTGGGTACTTGTGCTGAGCTTTGTCTTCAGCCTTCTCTATTTTTCATTTTAAAACAGGTCTTGCTAAGTCCCAAAGATGCCCAGGCTGGGCTTGAACTTGTGATCCTTCTGCCTCAGCCTCCCATACTTCTTGGGTTACAGGCTACACCATGACACTTGACTCCTTTATAGCTTTCTAAAAACTAATCTTTTTTAAATAATTATTTTCAGACCATAGGTATATTGAACTGTTCCTGAACTCGTGTCCAGAAGGAAAATAAGACTTTAGGAGTTTCAGATAATAAGGTAAGTTTATTATTGGGTAAGAGGTATAGCTAGAAATTATTTTCAGTTGATAATAATCACTGACTCACTTAACTAGTAATATAGTGGAAACGATCCTCTTTGTGCGTGGCTGTTTGTTTCATTGTCAGTATCGGGGATTGACCCTAGAGCCTCTTGCATGGTAGGCAGGTGGTCTTCATTGAGCTACATCCCCAATGATTCTCTTTGTAATAAATATTTAAGCGGTGGTCACTGAGACACAGTATGGAAGTGGAAATTCTGTGTTTCTGTGATTACAGAGCTCTTCAATGCTGCCTCCGTGTCCCTGTGTGGCATCTCACCCTGTGCTTCCCAGCAGCTATGCTGTGTGTCCCACAAGTAGCTGTCGCTGCTTCTTGTGGCTGTTAGTCATGACACACGGCAGATGGATCCTGCCTTTGCTTTTCCTCCCACTGATGTGTACACATCTCAGTTGTAACATGTTTTCAGGGTGCATCACTGATCCACAGTTAACTTGCCACTGTTTGCCTTCCCCAAAATGATGTTAGGAAAATGATTTTTGTCTTAGGAAGTACATGGTTTCATATTTGCAGAGTCAGCCTTGATGTCCCATCTCTTGCTAAATATGTGGTATCTTTTTTCCCTCATAAAGTGTCTTAGTAATTTCTACTGTGGTCATTTTTCTGCATGTAGTGATGTATTCTTAGAGACACTTAACTGTGATAATCCTTTGAAAACACGTGGGTGTTGTTACTGTGAATGTTGTGGGACTATTTTGGATATAAAGTCCCTTGATGTTAAATGTTTAGATTAGTTCAGTTCTTACAAAATGTATTCTGCACTCACTCTAGAAATATGTCTCCATACCCTGCTGTATCCACTGGTGCGTAACTGTCTGTACTTTATATTGATTCATTCTCAGCCTGCAGTCAATCAGAAAATGGTGCTGACACTAATTTTAAATGGTGCTGGGAACCACTTGTACAATCCCTCTTCATTTTAAGTAAATATGTACCATTTTTTGTTTCAGGTTGAAGATAGAAGCGTTTCGTTTGCACATGTTTCTTGGACATGGGATATCAAGTTCCAGTTTATTGGCAGCAGCTGCTACAGAAAAAGTTTTGAGGTTTTTGGTTAATTGCATCTAAGATAAGTGTGTAGTGGACTGATTAAAAAGAGAAAGATGCAGTTTGTGATTACAAAATAAACTACAAATTGTAATTTTTGTTCAAGCTGCCCAAGATCTGGTTAAAAGAATATGGTCTTTATTTTATATAATTATAAACAGTTTGTTTTCATAGAGGATATGTTACCCAATGTAAAGAGTACATATTTTTATTCAGCAGTATTTGTTAAAATCTTTCTCCCATTTAAAAAAATAGTCTTTTCAAGGTTTTGGCTTTTTGCCTATGAATTAGGAGCTGTGATATATAACCTCTCAAGGAGTTAAAATAATGATGTGTTTTAACCACTCGCCAAAGCAGGAAAGAATTTCAGACTTTTAAACCAGTGTGGTTTGGGAAAACAGTTTTAATTTTAGCTGTATTTGGTACTTAGGTGGGGGTAGGAATTTAAAAAAACAGAAGGTGAGTGTCAGAGAGTTTGGCAGTTTTATGTCTTTAGAAATGTTTTGCCTTCTAAGCTTTGCAAAGCCTTTAGCATCAGTGCCTATCCAGTTATGGGGAAGTGTGCTCTCAACTGGAAGCTTATCTTGCCCCTCACCCTAACTGGTTCTGGTTTTGGGTAAGGGTGTTTGTTAGTGGCAGAACTGTAAAGTGATGCAGTGTGTCAGAACAGCCTGAATTGGGAAGAATGTTAATGGCTTCCCTTGAATTTAGACCAGGTGGGAGGAAAATGCAAGTCCCTCATTTGCTTCTGCAGTGCGCTAGCACAGCCTGTTTTAGAACAAGTAGGGTGCCCGGCTTAGGTACAACAGCCTTCACTGCGTGACCGTGTGAGGATCACGGTGAGCTGTGCTTCGTCCACTGTGGCCTCCCTTCTGCTTTCTGTTAAACAGCTCGCTGTCAGTGCTGGACAAGACGGCTGGCTTCCAAATGTAGTCATTAATAAACTAACTCTGTGTGCATCTGTGTCAGAGCGCAAGTCCTCCTGGTTCTCTTCTTTCCCTCGCCCCTGTTCTCAGGGCAACAGCTGCCCTGGGAGTGCAGTTCTAGTTCCTCTCACTGAATTAGCTCAGATCATGCATGGGTGGCGTCTGGAAGAGAAATGATGTCTCTCATTAGTATCTCACTGCCTCTGATTACCAGTTAAGGTGTGAACTGCTGTGCTGTAAGTGGTACATCCATGAAAGCTTGTTTTGCACTGAAAATAAGTAAGAGAATTTATTACTGAATTATTTGGGTCAACTATATATATATATATATATATATATATATATATATATATATATATATATATATATTTTACATTAACTCCTGGCATATTAATGTAAGAAGACATGGTTAATTTTTAGTTGTATTTTTAAAAATCCTCCTATAGACTATACTTACCTGCTGTACTTCAGGGGGCAGCACATCTCTGTGTGTGGCCAGCGCCCAGGGGCCCAGCATCTGTGGCCGTGAAGACCTGGCCTCCGAGGCTGTGATCTCCGTCCCTCCCTGCCACAGACCGCTTTTGGGCTCGGATTCACCGTGGGAAGGAGTCTCGGGGTCTGCTGGGGCAGGGCTGATGAGTTTACTCATTTGCTGCTGCTTCATTTTCAGCTAAGGAGTCTCATCACACCCCTCTAAGGAAAGAGTGAGACCCAAACCTCACAGGGCTGTCTGGTGGTGGAGGCGCCTTCTGCCTTCCCTGCAGGGTGCGGGGTGCCTGTTGTGGGGGCGAGGCGGAACCGCTGTAGCTGTGCCAGTGGTGTGGCCTCTGAATCAGTCTTGGGCAGGGGTCACAGTGCAAGGACGAGGGGAGAGGAAGTTGTCTTACTTTTATCCAGTAAGGAAAAACCGTCTCCCGACTTCAGGCTCACTCGTGCATCCCGATGTGTCATTGGAGGAGCGGTGAGGGTTTCCTCCCCGTCTCTGTGACTTCCTCTCAGCACTGGCAGGGGGGTGGAGCAGGGCCCCGGGCAGCTGTGGGTGTCCGTGGGGAGGCTGGGATCCGGGGGAGGAGCCACGCCTTACCCTGTACTGGGTGTGGTCAGGGCTCCGAGGGGTCACTTCCACAGTGAGCGGGCAGGTGGTTTCTCCGTCTCAGTTACCTTCTGCATGTCATCTGTTCTGTTTGGATCTTTGACCCAATTTTAGTTTTTTGTTTTTTGTGAGGTTGTTTGTTTTTTACTGCGTTTTAGAAAGGACATTCAATTTGTCTCAAGCTTTGGTGTAAAAAGAAAGAATGGTGGGCAACCAGGCATGGTGGCACAAGCGTGTAATCATGGCACTTGAGGAGACTGAGGCAGGAGGATCCCAAGTTTCAGCCCAACCTGGGCAATTTAGCAGCTTAGCAAAACCTTGTCTCAAAAAAAAAAAAAAAATAAAAAAGGATTGAGAATGTAAGGCACTAGGTTCAATTCCTAGTCCTTTAAAAAGTCTGAATGCGCCAGGGGTGGTGGCACATGCCTTTAATCCCAGTGCTGGGGAGGCTGAGGTAGGAGGAGCGTTGTGAGTTTGAGGTCGGCTTGGGCTGCAATACAAGTGCAAGGCCAGCCTGAGCTACATAGTGTGACCCTGCCTCAGAAAACTAGGGCTGGGAGTTTGGCTCAATGGCTTAAGCGCCTGTCTGGCAAGCATGAGGTTGTGAGTTCAATCCCCGGTGCTACACAAAAAAAAATAAAAGTAAAAATAAAAAATAAAAGTCTGGATGTGAGACTGAATATAACAGTGTATGACTGTATCCCAGAACCCTGGGAGGCTGAGGCAGGAGGATCTGAGTAGGATACCAGGCTGGGCTTCATAGGTGGTTCAAGATGGGCCTGGAGAAAAAGTGGGACCCTATTTTTGAGATAGGCTCTCACTACGTTGCCCACGCTGGTCTTGAACATTTGGTCTTCCTGCCTCAGCCTTCTAAGCACTGGGTTTATGGATTATGCTCCAACTCCTGGCATTGTTTTTTAAGACTAACTCTCTCTGTTCTCAGACTGACTCCAGACCCCTGGGTTCAAAGCGATTGTTGGCCCCCAGCCTGGACAACCTTGCCATTTGTTTATTTATTTATTATCATTATTTTTGTCTTTTTGAGACAGGGTCTCACTATGCAGTTCAGGCTGGCCTTGGGCTCCCTTTGTAGCCCAGGCTGGTCTTGAACTTGCAAACGATTCTACTGCTCAGCCTCCCAAGTGCTGGGATTACAGGAGTGCGCCACCAAGCCCAGCTGTTTATATTTTCATTTATATAGTCATTCATTTTACCTGTCTATCTACCTACCTACCTATCTGAGATAGGGACTTGCTAAGTTGCCTAGGTTGGGCTTGTGATTCTTCTGCCTCAGTCTCTCAGGTGCTGGGATTGCAGGTGTGTGCCATGTCTGGCTCATCCCCGTTACGTTTAAAACAAATCCTTAGCTGCAGCATTATTTCATTTGCAAATACTTCAGTATGCGTATCTTTAAAAAGAGACTTTAATAATTCCTATAATTTCTTACCTTTGCTACGATTTTTGTAACTGATTATTTTTTTTGGTTTTTTTTTTGGTACTGGGGATTGAACTCACAACTTCATGCTTGCCAAGCAGGCATTTGTGCCACTGAGCTAAGTCCCCAACTGTAACTGATTATTTAATATGTCATTTTTAGAAGAGTTCTTTTGAGTCCGTCTAGTCTGCACATTGCACTTGGGTACTACACTGTTTTTCCCTGCAGTATTTTTTAATAAAAAATTTCAAGTGCACATAAAAATTAAATTGTCAAAATGCTTTTCTCCATCTCTTAGGTTCTGCAGGTAGTGTTTGCTGTATTTTTAACGCCTACTGCTAGCAAATCACAGTGCAGTTGTCACAGCTCAAGAACCAGTGTTGGTTCATACCTAAATTCTACTTAAAATTTTCAGCTTTTTCTTAATCCCCTTTTCATCCTAGGGCCTTTTGTTACCCTTCCTCTCACCCTGGAGATGGTTTGAGGAGCTCAGGTTTTCACTCTTGGTGACCATGACAGTTGTTAGGAGTCTTTTGTAGAGTGCCTCTCAAATGGGGACATCTTGCTTCTGCTCCACCTGGGGTTGGGATAAGGTCAATTGCACAGATGCCCATCCGCAGCGCAGCGTCCCAGGTTGGCTCCCAAGGCTCTGAGCTCCTCCTTCTGGGCAGGGAGGTGCACCTTGCCATCCTGCACCGTGGGGTTGGAGCCCAGTTATTTACTGTGTTGCTCATGTCTTTCCCATCTCTGACCATTGGGAGTTCTTCCAGCTGACTCCTCATTCAGACTCCTTAGTCCCAGACTTGGAATCGGCCCATTTCTCCAAGGAGTTCTAGGTTTCTTTTTATTGGACAACGGTATTAGAAAATGATCTGTGCTTGTATTTTTGTTTGTATAGTAGTACCATTTTGATTTGATCACTGCAGTTCCATAGTGATCACTGTAATTTCAATGACTTTTGAAGCATGGAAGCACCTCCAGCTTTGTTGTTCCTTTTTGAGGTTATCTGGTGCTCCCATGAGATTGTCATCATGAATTTTAGTTATTTTCTAATTTCTGCAGAAAACTGAGAATTTCTTTTTGGAAGCAGGGTCTATGCAGTCCAGGCAGGCCTTGAACTCATCTCTGTCCTAGATTTTTAAATGAGGACTGCACTCACTCTGTGGATTGCTGCAGGTGCCTTCCAGCCCATATGAATACATGGTGTGCTTTCTGTAGACAAACTTCTGTAATTTTTAGTGCACATGTCTACCACTTTCATTAAACTTATTCTTCATTGTTCATCCTGTTGATGCTGTTATCAACTGTGGAAAGCACATTAAGTTGAAGCATTCATGACTTATTCTCCTTGCATTTGGTGGGGCAAAATAACCACAGATTTTTGAAGTTTGTTGTCTTTTTAAGACAGGATCTCACTATGCAGTTTAGGCTGATCTTGAGCTCACTTTGTAGCCCAGGCTGAGCTCGAATTTGCAATGATCCTCCTGCCTCAGCCTCCTGAGTGCTGGGATTACAGGCATGAGCCACCATGCCTGGCTACTTACATGTAATTCTAAGTAAAACCTCAAGTCATTATTTTCCTTATAGTTCATGTTACAGAGCTGCCTCCTTGCTAATTAAGATAATTCCCATTGTATCCTGTTTGGGTTTTGCTCCCCTAATTAAACACAGCATCTGTAACAGTGCTGACTCATATAGGTGGTCAAGAAATGAGAATGAAGGCTCGCAAAAAAAAAAAAAAAAAAAAAAAAAAAAAAAAAAAAAAAAAAAAAAAAAAAAAAAAAAAAAAAAAAAGACAGTATGATTAGGCCAGAAGCATTCATTTTATTTTCCGTTAGTAAACTTCACCTCTACCATATAATGGTCCAGACTTACAGAACAGGCTCTTTCCCAGTTTAACCTTTTTCCCAATAACATGGCCATATACCAATTTTCTAAATCAGTTACAAAGTCAGGTCTCCTCAGGTCATAATTGGAATCAAACCACCCAGATGCTCTAGCATAATCAGGATAGCACTGACCGTTTCCGCAGTGGCCTGCGGAATGCACCGGTGCCAAAGGACTGCTTCTTGAGAGATGGTTAGAGTGCTATCCTTTCCAAAACCAACTACCAGCTCTGATT
The DNA here is from genome assembly GCA_004363535.1 of Dasyprocta punctata. Lineage (NCBI taxonomy): Eukaryota > Metazoa > Chordata > Mammalia > Rodentia > Dasyproctidae > Dasyprocta > Dasyprocta punctata. The sequence continues at coordinate 18,526 of RJWM01009164.1, forward strand.
CCTGGTTCAAAATAAGGGATTTCTTATTCAGGGAACCATTTAATACACACTGAGCTAACTGTTCCCAGTCATCCACAAACCTGACTTAGCTTTAATTTCAACAGCAACTCTACTCGCAAAGGACAAACTCCAAGATGATTTGGAGGGACTGGGGAACAGTGATGTCTGGCTCTGCAGTTGAGGTTCCAGAAAGGGCAGATACTTACTTTTCAAGTCAGAAAGCAGAAAAAAAAAAAAGTTCTTTCTTCTGCTAAAGAAAACACTTGTAAGCCAAGACCAACAAATTGTGGTCCTGAAACTCTTACAGTAACTTTTCAATACATTCAGGTTTATATTACTCTTTTCTTCCCTGAGTGGGCTCACAGGTTGATAGAGGTACTTCTCGAGGTAGACGTGGGAGTGAAGAAAGTTTGTTTAGCATGCCCTGGGAAACAGGCAGCATCTGTCATTTTCACCTCTATGGTCATCTTTCTCCCTTGAAGCTGCAAAGATAATCGAGAGCCACGGTGCATTGTCATTGCTTTTTCCTGGTGCTGGCGCTGAGACTCAGGGGCCTGCTACATGCCACACTGAGCTGCATCTCGAGACCCTCGATTCCTGTGTGCTTGGACATTGTGCAGTACATCAACCCCAGTGTCACCATCACTGTTCTTAGGAGTGGCCCTTACAAGCCCTTCACAGTGTGTATTCTGATACGGAAAAGAAAGGCTCTACCCAGTAACTTTTATTGAGCTAGTCATTAGGGAAAACGAGCACAATCTCCAGCACCCCAGTACTGCTGTTCTCTGTGGACCCGGTCTACTGTGGGTCTACTGTGTCACTCCTGTCACTGCTGTCCACTCTGAGGAATGGCGTTTGGCGCCCCGCCTGGGCCCAAGCAGGTCCTGGCCATCAGCCTCGGCCGGGCTGTGGACCACTGCATCACTAGCTAGGGTTGCCAGTGACGGGGCTGATGGGGTGCGTAGCGTCCTGCAAGGAGAAGAGGGTCAGCATGAAGTAGGGTAGCAGCAAGGCAGGTGACGCGAGGCCCAGGACCGAGCAGCCAGAACCTGGCAGCTTTATCTTGTTCCTCTGCAGGTTACAGAACTTCTGGTTAAATTACAGGTTTTTGAAGTGCCTTGAGCATATGTAACATTATTTAAACCCATTCATGAGTTCTGGGCTAATCTTTTTAACTGTTTCATAATAAAAGCTTTTGTTCCTGTATTTAGTACCAGGAATCAAACTCAGGACTTTTCACCTTCCAGGCAGGTGCTTGTACTGCTGAGCTATATTCCTGGCTGTTCCTGTATTTAACCATAAGCAGCTGAAGACATTATTTGACTCTATCTCAGCACTAAGGAAACAGTTAGATGGATTTATTTATTTTTGTGGTTTTTTTGAGACAGGGTCTCACTATGCAGTTCAGGCTGGCCTTGAGATCACAACGATCCTCCTGTCTCAGCCTCTCCAGTGCTGGGATTACAGGTGTGGGCCACTACATCCAGCTTTGGATTATTTACATAAGAAACTGATTGGGTGGGGGGTACCGGGGATTGCACTCAAAATCCTCGCGCCTGCCAGGCAGGTGCCGAAGCTACCGAGCTAACTCCCTGGCCCTATTTTTGGAGACAGGGTCTCACTATGCAGTTCAGACTGGCCTTGAACTCACTTTGTAGCCCAGGCTGGTCTCTTTAACTCCCAATGATCCTCCTGCCTCAGCCTCCAAGTGCTGGGATTAAAGGCGTGCGCTACCACGCCCAGCTAAGAAACTGATTCTTAATATGGGGATTATGAATACAATCCCTCACTTATCATGTCTGAATTACGTGTGCTATAAAGAGAAAACAACACTGGTACCTTCATTCATGAACTCAGTTCTCTCCACCATTCTGTTCACAAACTGAACTGGACAAGAACTGAATCAGATTTCTGCATAAGGTCAATATTGAACCTAATGACTGATTTTTATTCCGTTTTCATCCAACTTGGTTTCAACCAGAACTGTGGAAAGCCAGTTCGTGAACTGAGGCACACTGCTTAACTCTTAAACAAGTTTGTTATTTCATTTGAAGATTCTTTAACATGACAGTAAACTAAAACTGTCACAGGTGTCTTCAAGAATTTGGTGAAATACAGAGAATCAGTTTGTCTGTATTTACACTGGTTGCCAAAAGGAATGGGGGTAAGATTAAGCTTGTTAGGCCAGGCGTGGTGGCACACACCTGTACTCCCAGCGTTGGGAGGCTGAAGCAAGAGGATCATTGCCAGTTCTAGACCAACCTGGGCTACAAAGTGAGCCCAAGGCCAGCTGAACTGCGTATCAAGACACTGTCTCAAAAAGACCAAAAAACAGAACAGACAAATAAAAAAAACCAGAAAACCCCCCAAAGATTAAGTTTGTTTCCATTCTGGTCACTTGGATATACATCCCCAGGTTTAACTCACACACTGGGCCCTCCACTGTATACAGTAATGTCATGTTCAACGAAAAAAAAAAAAAAAAATCGTTAGCTATGAGCTGGGTGTGACGCGCACGCCACACTCAGATGGGGTAGGATCACTGCAATTCAAGGCCTGAACTGCACAGGGAGGCTGTCTCCAAACAGTCAGATAGGGTCAGTATTTAGTGCCCAGTGCCTAATCTTATAGCAAGTGAAGGCTCCTCACTGCGTACCCTTCAGATCTGAGCAAGTGCAGGCCTGACCACAGACTCAGGAGCCCAGCACACTCTCTCCCCTCTTCTAGGCCTTGGTGCTCTTCCCATCTGCCAAAGACCCGCCTCTGTTTCCTCTCTTCTTCCTCCCTTCTGTCCTGTCACCTGGCCTACTCTAGGATAATGAACAGAAAAGTGGCCCAGGGCCCCGAAGGGAAGGCTGCCTCTGGGTGAGAGTGCCCTTTTGGCAGTTCCGAGCAGGATGAGGATGGAGGCAGGGAGGCTGGGCAGACTCTAAAGCTGGGGTCAGATTGAATGCAGGACTCGATTCTGCACTTGGATTTCCAAGCGCCAAGCGCTTAGCAACACCAGCCTCAAGATCCTTCCTCTGACCCTAAGGCACACGGGCTGGTGAAGGCCCTGCTGCTCAGAGTGCAGCATCCCTCCCACCACCCGGAGTGTGCCTTTGCTTCCCCAATGTACACTGCGGTTACCTAACCACAGCTTTTCAGATGCGAGCACCCCACTACAAGGAACCCGGCTTGTGAATGCTGTGCTCAGGCTCTAGCTCCCCCCGCCCAGAGCCAGGAGTGCACGGTGACCCTGGCCAGGCCCTGGGAATGGGCTGTGGTGCCCATCCCGCTAGTTACCTTCAGGCAGCCGTCCTCTGGGCACAGCGGACACACCTGCAAGCTTCCAGGAAGCAGCGGTGGACCCTAAACCACATAGTGAGTGCTTAGTTTCCCGTGGCTTTGCGAACAACATGACTGTACAGCTACTGGAACCCAGTAGGATACTGCAAGCTGAAAAGCCACATTCAGGCTGTCCTGCCACGTAACACAACTCTGGTGGCCTGTCACTGCCCTCTCAGTTCTAAGTTTTATAATAAAGTAGTACGATTTTACTTATAAAACTGAAGCGTAAGCCGGGCGTGGTGGCGCACACCTTTAATCCCAGCACTTGGGAGGCTTAGGTAGGAGGAGCGTTGAGAGTTCGAAGCCGGCTTGGGCTACAACGCAAGCGCAAGGCTGGCCTGAGCTACATAGTGTGACCCTGCCTCAGAAAACCAGGGCTGGGAGTTTGGCTCAGTGGCTTAAGCGCCTGCCCTGGCAAGCGCGAGGTTGTGAGTTCAATCCCCAGTACCGCAAAAACAAAACAAAACAAACAAACAAAAAACAAAAAAACCTGAAGCATAAGTACCAAGCCTAAAAAATTTTAAGAACTGCCATCCCTCTTGTCCCACCCTACCATCACGAATGGAAAGCAGGAGCCAGGGATTTAGCTCAGTAGCAAAAGCCCCCATCTGGCAAGCGCAAGGTCGTGAGTTCGATCCCCAGCACCAAAAAACCAAAACAAAAAACCCAAGAAGAATGGAAAGCAGTAGACTTTGGGAGGGGAGTACTGGGGAACGAACTTAGGGCTTTTGCCTTCAGCTGCAGCCCTTTCTGATACAGTGCAGTCAGGGGCTTACTGTGTGGTTTTTTAATGCTTTATATTGTCTATTTGTGTCATAAGTGTGTAAGATTCACTTGGTCATACTTACCAATGAATCTGACTTACTATATATTCTCTGTTTTCAACTCTTTATGTTGACTTATTTTGAAATCACCAAAAATGATTTCTCCTCTTTATGTAAGGAAAAACTGAATGAAAGAGAAGACTGGTGCAACCACTGTGGAAATCAGTGTGGAGACTCCTCAAAAACTAAAACTGGATGTTCCATTCAACTCAGCTATTCCCCTTTTTGGTGTCTTCCCAAATGAATTAACAGCATTATACCACAGCAAAATAAGCACATTCACATTTACAGTAGCAAGAGTTTATAATAGCTAAATCTTGGAAACAACCCAAATGCCCATCAACTTGTGAATGGATAAAGAAGATGTGGGGTTTTTTAATACTATGGAGTACTACTCTGTCATAAAGAAGTATATACTTGACATAGTTCCAGCTAAATGGACACACCTTAAGACCATACTCTTTTAAGTGAAATAAATTGTACTCACATATGTAAATACCACAGTGTTTCTCTGGTGTGAGAAACCAAAAGGGTAAATAAAGACCAAAATATATAGCAGGTATTGTGAAACAGAAAGAAAATGTTCAAATGGGAAGGGGGAGGGCGAAGGGAAAAGCAAAAAGATGAGAAAAGAGAAAAAAATGGAAACAAAGCTTTTGTAAATGGAGAGGGGAAGAGGGGTTGCAGGGAATGAGTGGAGGAAAATGGGAGAAAAAAGCAGCAAGATACATCATGTGCAGGTACAGGTTCCGTATGATAAATGTGATCATTATGTATACCTACACTGTACCAATAGATACCATTTTCAAAAAAAAAAAGCACAGTGAGCTCTCCTGTATCTCAGTGTCTTGGGGATAATTTCAAATATGAACAGAGAACTACTGTTTACTTAGCAAACTGCTCGAAGATGTGCTATTTCCTGACTCTTGGCTCTATATGATTCCCATTTACAAACAGGTTTGGAGCTATATTTTACTTTTATTTCCTTTTTGTTTTTTTGAGACAGGGTCATGCTATATAGTTCAGGCTGGTCTCAAACTCATGGCACCTCTCCTGCCTCCTCCTAAGTGCTGAGATTACAGGTGTGTGTCACCAGTCCCTCCCCCGTTAGCATACATGTTGTTCAGCATGTGGGAGCTTCAGGCAGTCCCCACTTAGGACTCTGTTAGAAGGCAGAGAGCTTCGGGCTGGGAGTTTGGCTCAGTGGCTTAAGTGCCTGCCTGGCAGGGGCAAGGTTGTGAATTTGATCCCCGGTGCCACAAAAAACAAAAACAAAAACAAAATCCCCCCAAAACATAGGAGGTTTAGTTACCTGTTCAACTGTAGGGTAAGACTGCAGCCTACAATAGAGAAAGGAAACAGTAACAACAGTTTAATATACTTCCATTTACATCATCCCAATAAATGCTGAGAAGACATATATTTTGCCAAATAAGCAATTCTGTGGTTCTTTTGTACTGTTAGGAAACATAATTATTAATCATGATTGCCTAGATTTTGGAAGTTTTGCCTGTTAAATCTTACTGGAGTCTAACCCTTAACCTACATTATGGTTTTGCTTTATGAATTCATTTTGAGTTTTTGTCTCCTCTCTCGAATATTCTTAAGACAGTGTTAGCAAGTTAATCAGGAAAGGGGAATGAAAGAGACTATCACAGGAGAACCTATTCAGGTTGAATATTCATGAGTCTAAGCTGAGGTAACCCAATGTCCCCAATACGGAACAGAACCAACAAGCGACAGGCAATGATAGCACCCACTGCTCGAGTGGCAGTGTGACCAGCAGACACACATGCAGGTATGCCTGACAGCTGCTGTGCTCTAACTGCAGTGCCGACTGGGATGGGCTCGAAAGGTCCCATTCTTTCACACAGACACAGGGCTTAGAAACAGGACGCAGTGGGACCGGGTCCTGTGGTGGGTTCTCGTCTGTGAAAGGGAAATAGCTGACTCCTGTAAAGAGCTAACAGTGTGAAGCACACTTTCTACACTGTGAGCACAGTGCCAATCACAGTGAGAGGAAGTGCCAGCGCCCAAGTCAGGATTTCACTGGGACACTCCTCGCTGTCCCCGTAGGCTGACTTTAGCTTCAAACTAGGCTGAGCCTGAGCAGCATCTGGAGGGCGGTGTGCAGCCTGTCTTGTCCCTGCTCCTGGGCCTGTGTTGCCCTGTTGTGGGGCAGGACTGTCACTGAAGTTGAGGAACGAGTTCCCATGTCCTGTGGAGCAGAGAGCCTTGGCTGGCAAGGAGAGCTACCTGGCTGCATGCCTGCACTGTGGCCCACCTGCAGGCCGGGTGCCCACTGCTCCATCAACACCTCTGCTCTAGAGCATGAGGGTGATGCTGCCTTGTCCTCAGCCTGCAGACAGGGACCGCTGCCCGAAGCAGATGGCAGACAGCTCTCTCCAGACTCCTCCGCGGCATCCTTCCTCCCCACCCGCTGCCCCACCTTTTCAAGTAGACACACTTGTCCAACTTGAAGCCAGCAATGAGAGTGAATGAAGAGCAGAGACGCACCGTCCCTCCTGCACCCTGGGGACCATGAGGAGCCATACTGCCACTCAGGAGCATCAGCCCGGGCTGAGGTCTGCTCCTGGTGGTGAGGGGGTTTGTGGGGGTCCTGCACAAGGACAGGAGCCACCGCTGCAGCACCACATTGGAGGCTCCACTGCTCTACCATCTGCTCCTCCTGCAAACCCCCAACTGCATGGTTTTGCTTTCCCTCAATGTCAGATAGCTGAACCTTCAAGTTTTAATGCAGACAAAGAGCTAAGAAGGAACTACATAAATCTGTTCAAGACCCTAAAAAGAAAGAAATGTGGCAAATGAATGTATTTATTTGAAACTGAGTGCAGAGATGGAAGCAAGTCATACTCAAATAACTTTAAGGATACAGGAAATGTGAGAACTTGTGCTTGTCTTAGGATTTTTTTTTTTTTTTTTTTTTGGTCTTAGGATTCTGAGCACAGAAGAGAAATGTTTTTTTGTTTTTTTGTTTTTTTTTTTGGTATAAGATTGAACTCTAGATTGCTCTACACTGAGCTAGATCCCTAGCCTTTATAATTTTTTTTTAAAATTTTGCAACAGGTTCTTGCTACATTGCCCAGGCTGGCCTTTAATTCACAATTCTCCTACTTCTGTCTCATTAGAAGCTGGGATTACAGGTGTGTGCTACCATGCCTGATGAAAAATCATCTTTTAAGTGATAACTGACTTTAGGATTAATCTAGAAAAACAATCAGAGAATAGCCTGATTACCCTTCTTCTAAAATGCTTCATTCAGTAGGTTTGGCTCAAAAATGTTATATGGTTTATTTATTTACTTTGCTTCAAAGTGTCTTTCAAATTAACGTCCTAAGTCAGTGTCTGGTCTCTGTCAATGCCAACGCAATATCAAAATCTCCCTCTTTCCCACCACCCCAAAATGATTTTATCTTAGTTAATACTTGATTAACAAACACCTGTGACTTTCTTCCAGGGGCTTTTTTAGTTTAACATTTTCCTCTTGACTTTTGTGCCTCTCATCCTGCCAAAAGAAAATAACCCAGTTTATTAATTATTCAGGGTGCTTAACGATGATATTGCAGACATTTTCTTCTGTATTGCCTCAGTTTGGCTATGAAGCTGAGTAGCTTTTTTTTTTTTTAATTAAGGAGGGTTCTAACTTTCTCATACTTCCTCATACTCTGTTTCAAGTAGTTTCTTAACTGTTCTAACAGTTGAAATAAATTACCTTCAGAGTAGATGGTTTTAATTCCTGACATTCCTGGTAAAAGTCAGTGTGACTCCTATTTATCTGAAATGCATCCTATTTCCTTCAAGCTATTTTACTTAGGAGGAATATACATTTACCCCCCTTCCCACCCCTGAAAGAACTCTGAAGAACTGGGAAATCAGGTATAGCTATACCCACCGACAGTGTCACCTCTGGATCGTCAACTGGACACCCCAATGCCACGGTGTCTACACTCTCTGCAGCTCGCAAGGACTGATGTGAAGCCACAGCTTGCAATGTGCCCAGTGCCCACAGCCCGCCTGGGCAGTTTACAGGCACACACAACCACAGGTGGGTGTGTACCCCCATACCACACCCACCACTTTCAACTGCTGTTCATCCAGCTGCTAAAAATGGAGCATGTGTTGTTAGACTGCTCAAATACCCAGGGAGAGAGGTCAGTGCAATGTTTACCTTCCTAGAGACCCTCACGCAGGGCAATCAAGAGTGAGGGACTTAAAGCCTCTTTGGAAAAGGAAGGCAAAGTAGATTAAGATTTTAAGTAAACCTCTGTAAATCCTTCAGAGTTTATGTTCACTAAACTAAAATAATGAAGACAGTATGTCTTGCAGACTGGCTCTGGTACACTTCAAATGATCAGCACTGGGTAGTGGTGCTAAAGTAACCTGTTTACATTTACCAGTCTCTTTTACTCTCTAGCTAATCAGCAGCTCACTCTATAGAGATTGTAAGCTTAAAACTATGCCAAGTTTTGTTATATATCATCACATACACAAAGGATGTAATTTCTTTGATTAGAAAAAATATTTCATGCTTCTCAAGAGTTCACTGTCTGATAAGGTTGGCCCATGTTAGCTCCCTCAGGCTTGCAGGAGCTGGAGGTCTCTCCTTTTAAGACTGTTCTGTACTAGTTTTTTCTGTCTCTTCAAATTATTCTGCACTGCTAAGGCTTCCTCGAGCCCAGGTCCCACTCTGTGTAACTCAAACTGAAATCCTCAAAACTGAGAGAAAGGTATAAAGGAATGTCCACATTGAAGCACTCTATTAAAGGGAAATTCAGGGTTGGGAGGGATTACTATAGCATATTATTAAAAATTACAAGCAAAAATCCAAGAAACACATATTTTTGTTAAGATACCTTAATAATCTTTAAAAAACTGAGAGAGTATAGTCACTAGAAATCACTAAATTGAGTTATAGCATGCATGAAGAAGGCTTCGAATCAAGCTCTCCAGCTTCCTCTGTTTATTCTCTCTGGTTTGCTGTCTGTATTCTCCAGGCCACAGTAATAAAGTGTGTGCCCTGTGACAGGCAGTGTCCAGGCAGGTGGCCGATAAAAGTGAACAGAGTCACTGAACACGCAATAACAAACATTACCATCTTGGGCTCCGGTCTCTGTGAAGCCTTTCCTGGCAGGCTCCGGCTGTTCTGTAACCTCCTTTCTCTTTCCTGTTTTAGTTCTAACTCAAGATGGTTCCTGGGATAAGCAGGAAAAAAAAAGGAGAAAAATTTAGATTTCTATATTTAAGAATGCTGAATTTCAGTAATTAGTACTTGAATAAAAAGCTACAGATATATATAAACAGCCAAGCTTTAAAATACTAAAGTGCAGTAAAGTCAATAATGCTAAGAATCATAAAATACACTTAATCTTTCTTGGGTGACTAACAGTATACTTCAGGCTCATGGGGCCCTTGAAGGTTACCACTCTCAACACAGGATGTGTGCGTGTATGGGTGTGCCTGTGATACTGGCACACTGGGCGATACTGGGGACTGAACCCAGGACCTTTGTACTGCGCTATACCACAGACCTCTTCTTCAATTTTTATTCTGAGGCAGTGTCTCACTAAACCATCAAATTGTCCAGACTGGGCTGGAACCTGTAATCCTGCCTCAAACTCCCAGAGTGCTGGGATTATAGGCTGTGCCACTATGCTCAACTTAAATATCAGTATTTTACATCAGCTCTTAATAAAGAGTTGTAGACCTGAATGACAGTATTTATAAATGTCATCAGGATATAGCATGAAGCGCACAGACACTAAATACCATTCCACATGGAGCAACTGGTCTCTCTTGTACTTTTGTACTCAGGACCAGCTGTGCCCTCAGCCACCACTGTCTGAGGAGCTGTGCTTTAATCCGACAGGCTTCTGTGTGAAATCGGTGGCCACAGCATACAAGACGGTTCATTTGAGAGAAAACATGAGAGACTAGTTAAGGTTTGGAGTCAGAGAAACAGGATTTTAACTGACAGTGTTTCCATTTATTAGATTAACTGTGTGCACCTGGACATGTTTAACCCCTCCATACTGTAATTGCACATGAAAGTGGCACTGTAACATCACCTTCTCAAGGAAGAGACTGAGAGTGACTGCACGTGGCATGTAACACAATTTCAGGAAACGATCATTGTGTTGCCTATTAACTACTATTTTTATGAAACCTTGAGTTATAATTTCCTAAAGATTTTTTTTGGCTTTTTTTTTGAGACAGGGTCTTATCATGTAATTTAGGCTGGCCTTAAAACTACCATATTACTCTGAAAACAAGCCTGCTAATATTGCCAGCCAGATGGACACATTTACTACGTCCACTGCAACACACAACAAGTATATTGGGTTATAAAGTAATGATATTAATATATAAATAGATATAAATAATATTGACATTAACACTTAAATGATAACATAAATTATAATTAAGTATTTGTAAATACCCAGATGGGTGCCTCTAGACATAAGCTAACCACCTACGGAAACAGATAAACCGGAAGCCTACTGCCAGATGACCAGCTGGACCAGACACAGTGCAGGAACAACACATGCATCTGACAAGGGTCGGATGGGGCTGTGTCTACCATGAATCTTCCCAATTCTAGATGCTGTGTGTTGTGATGATGCATTACGAGCATGCTGTGTGGACAGGAAGTGCTCATTCAAGGAGCGCTTTTTAGCTAGACATGAAAAATCGGGACCAATGCTTCTATAGGAAATGGAGTTGGAAGAAATCCAGGCCAGAATTTGGGGTACGGAGAGTAATGGTGATGTTCCAAATCACGACGTGTGGCTGGGGATTTATTTCAGTGGTGCCTGGCAAGTGTGAAGTCTTGAGTTCGATCCCCAGTACCAAATGATGATATGCCTATACTTGAATAAACATGGACTCTTGTACATGAATAAATGTAGGTAGTCATACACAAATAAATCCCCTGAAAATAAGCCCAATGTGTCTTTTGGACCAAAAATTAATGTAAGACCCAGTTTTATTTTAGGAGAAATATAGGTAAGTAGCTCAAGCTGGCCTCAAACTCAGGGCGATTCTCCTGCCTCAGCTTCTGCAGTGCTGGGATTACAGGTATGTGTGCACTAGCACGCCTGGCTATTTTCCTACTTCTTAATCACAGAGGATGCTGACAGCATCTGGGAAGGCTAAGGTATGTGAAGCTGTCCTGACCCCAACCCAAGGGAAAGGACATGGACAGACAGGCTGTCTGGCTTGACAGCACCCGACCCCGTTGGCTCAGTCGCCCTCTCTTCACCGCTGCGTGGTCAGGGCCTCCACTTCCAGCTGCAGACTGTTGATCTTGTCCCCGAAGTCCTGCTTGAAGAGCCGGTTGTCCAACTCAGCAGACTGGCGGCCTTGCTCAGCCAGGCGCAATCTGGATGTGAGCCACATGAGCTTGGATGAAAACAAAAGCCATGGTGGGGGAGAGCAAGTTCACAGCACAAAATAAAATAACCCAACGAAGGAGGCACAAAGAGACAGGGGAAAACGCTTTGCAGGACACAAAGAAAGAAATCATGAGGGGAAAATGGAAAAGAAACAAATTCTTTAAAAAAACAAGATGAAGGTGAACCAGGCAGAGGAAGAGCCAATTTTCCACTTTTTTTTATTCTAGTACTACAGTTTACAGCCATTAGATGATAAACAATAAAACATCACTTTTTAGAAAATCCATATCCAAAGCCAACCTCAAGTACATAGTAATTTAAATTTAACCCATCTGTTTGTTTTTTGTTTTCACTTCGAAGTAGGTCTGGTACTTTATATTTCTGTGTTATTCACATAGCTGGAATGTGCAAATGGGTAACTACCTTCTATATATGGAATCTTAACATTTTTTCTGGCCCTTTCTCCAAACATATTTTAAATCACTGTAATTACACACCAGCCCTTACCTAGGCTTCTAGTTACTGTACATGGAAAATCTTTGTCAGAATTTGGCTGTCTCTTTCCATTCCTACCAAGTGGTGTGTGACCCACTGAACAAAGAACTCAGCCCCTGGCCTCGTAAGACTTCTAATCATGTTCTCTGGAAGATTCCCATGGATGCTTCTTTTGAAGACTGTAATTTTGCACCAATCACATTTTGGGCTTTCATGTAATAGAATCAGATGCATGCTATGCGTAGTCTTTATTTGGTGTTTGATCACTCCTTTCAAATGCTCATAAAAAAGGTGACTCACTGCAAATTTTACTTATCTAGGTGCAAAATCAGTAGAACTAAAACATGTTCAAGAGTGCAGGATCTTCTTCTGTGAGGTCTGTTCTAACATGTATTATTTGACTTGATCTTGGGTTCAAGTCTGGTTCAAAGACCTAAAAAAGAGGTATACATGAAACCTATCTTACTTTCCTAATTCTGATTTTGCCAAGAAGAAAGAAATAGGAGCTGGAAGCAAATGAATTATTTTGTCCCCACTTCCACAGCCAAAATGCTGCAAAGCATACTGGAAAGATAAAATGAAACACAAAAAATCTCAAAATTTTGTAAAGACCTTTTGAAGGAACAGAGGCTTATGAAAAAGCCTTTCCCTGCAAATCAAAAATCATTTTTAAAAAATCAAAGTATTTATAGGATTATTTACAATGTAAAACCCAGAAAGGGTTAGATCTGTGGTCACTTTGAAAAAGAAGCCCTGCTAATATTGCTTGTGTATATCTACTGAGAATCTTTTTTTTTTGACAGTAAATAATAAAGAATGTGAGTTTATAATTTATCTGTCTCCTACAGTGAAATGTTTTTCTAGTAACTAAATTATTAAGTTTCTGAGAACCTGCAGCAAATCCCCATCTAAACAAAAAGTAACAAGCATTAAATGTCTCCAGGTAAGAAAGGACGGACAGGAATCTTTATTCATGTCTGTATGTTGTCCTCCTTGCCAGGAAGAAAGCAAAACAGATTAGAAAAGGGCACAGTGCAGTTTTTTGGGGGTGGTGGTGGTACTGGGAATCAAACTCAGGACTTTGTGCTTCCGCAGCTGAGCTATATCCCCGGCCCCCATAGTGCATTTTTAATAGGAGTGTTTTTATGAAAATTGTTCACTCTGAGCTACTTCACTGGAAGTGGAACTGCAGAAAATGGGCAGAGGTAGAAGATGACAAACATTAGGAGGGGTTCTCAAGCTTCCACATGATGTTACTGTAAGTTACCTAATCACTGACTTTATCTCCATGTATTTTAAAGAAATGTAAGGATGCTGTTTTTCTTTTGTTCAGTCACCAAGGCAAAAATGTTGCAAGCAACTTGGGTTATTAAGAATAGAACTGTAATGAAACATGGTACTAAGTACTTATCCTTGGCTTGGGGATGTAATCCACATAATGAAAGTGAAAGGGGGGGGGTGGCCTAAGAGACACAGAACTACTTCAGAGAGTCCAGGGCGCAGGGTCAGCTCAGTTCATCCCACAGCCACGCAGAGCAGGCTGCTGGCGCCGTTGTGGGGTGGACCATGCCCGAGCCACTAGTGCCCAGTGCTGGGCCATAGAGGCAGTGTTAATGTATGTACAGAGCTTCACTTCCCTGGGCTTTTCAACGGTGCTTTACTTATTGTCAACTCAGAAATAATTTCTTAAGTTTATTTAGCATTTAATTTGGAATTTATAGCAAATTTTCTTTCTTTTCTTTTCTTTTTTTTTTGTAGGGGGGAGTACCAGGAATCAAACTCAGGACCTTGTGCTTGTCAGGCAGGCACTGTGTCACTGAGCTATATCCCTGGCCCCCAAATTTTCTAACTCTGAGTAGAAACTAATAAAAAAAAAACCCAACCTATATATCCAACTGTTTTTAAAAACCCAATAAATTCAAAGCCAACTTTTGATGACATTTTATACAGATCAGAGCTTAAATGTAGTAACTTTCAGATTTCTTCCTTTTACAGTTAACTTGGGATAACAAGACTTGTGAGGTGACCAACTACATAAATGCCTAATGATGTTTTGGGATCAGTTTATTTGCTGCACTATTTAAGGTCTTTGCCTGTTTCACCAAATCTTTTTCACTAAACAAAATAAAAATGAAAATGAAGTGAAAGGGGAATGAGAATGGATAAACAGGGAACACAAAGATTGCAAGAGAACAAGTCAGCTTAATAGAGAGATGAATCATTATTATAGTTTTACTTTAAATTCCAAGTCAAAAAATTTCCTTAAAAATAATCTGATACACTTTAAAAGCACAATCAATCTGTTAAGTCATAAATTTATAACTGCCTATAAGCCAGTTTTCAGATAACTTTCTTTCCTGGGACACCGTTTTTTTCTGATAGTCCTGGGGAATGAACTCAGGGGCTTTCACACTGAGCCCCAGCCCCAGAGTCTCACTAAGTCACCAGGTTGGGCTCAAGATTGTGATCCTCCAGTATCAGCCTTACAGAGTGTCTGGATTATGGGTGTCCAGCATCACACCTGACACCCAGAATACCTTTTTATTTTTCACCCACACCAGAGATTTCAAGTTTATTTATAAATCTACACCGAACTTTTGAGCTCAGGGCCCTCCTTGGTTAAGAATCATCTGAAGAAAAAAAGTCACTGACTTATTCATCCATTAATATGCTCAATCTATGCCTCATACATTCAAGGTATTAAGACAGATCTAACGACGGACCTGAAAGATGAGCTTCCTAACCTCGTGGAGCTTACATTCCTACTGAAGATACAAGACATAAATGCTTGTAAGATGAGGCAGACAGTGAGAAGTGCCACAGTGGCATAGATGGAGATGGACATTAGGCTATGGACATCCCAGGGACAGTATTTCTAGCTGGGAGGAGGTAACAGGAGGAGGTTTGTAAGGCACTGTGTGTGGCATTTGAGGCTGAATGTATCTGAGGAACACCCCTGTGGAGAGAAAGGTGTCCCTCAGTGGTGAACCATTAGCAGAGAAGCGGATGGGAAAGGTGGACTACACATTCACATACCAGCGGCTCAGTCCTGCTCAAGTGCAAGGAGGGGCAAACAGGTATGAACAGCGCCAACGCCAGGCTATTGGGGCTGTCCTCACAACAGCAGGCTGTGTCCTCTAGGGTGGGCTGTTGTCTGGCTTTATTCTCTTTCATGCAGCCCAAGCTCACTCTGCAGAGCCGGTTTCTCCCTCACTCTTCACATTTACATTTTTTTTTTTTTTTTTTGCGGCACCGGGGATTGAACTCACAACCTCACGCCTGCCTAACAGGCGCGTAAGCTGCTGAGCCAAACTCCTGGTCCTGGTTTTTTGAGGCAGGGTCGCCCTGTGTAGCTCAGCCCGGCCTTGCGCTCAAGTTGTAGCCCAAGCCGGCCTCGAACTCACAACGCTCCTCCTACCTCAGCCTCCCAGAGTGCTGGGATTAAAGGTGTGCGCCACCACGCCCAGCTCACATTTACTTTTTCAGATAAACTCTGTCAGTGTTTTTTTGCCCATTTCTTTCAAAATTAAAAAAATAAATAAAAGTGCAAACATCAAATGATCACAGGTGTTGTACTCCAGTTTCAAGTCTCGGTTATTTCTCTTGGCTGCCAAGTCATTAGAAAGAAAGCAGTGGTCTGAGATAAGCAGAAACCAGTGTTTCTTTGGCCAGAGTAAGTGGTAAGCTTGGGCGTGCAGCAGGTGGGGCAGGTGGGCCAGGGTGGCTGGCACAGGATGAGGACGCAGCCGGCTCACTAGGTGCACAGCAGAGCAGAGCAGGATGTGCACTGTAGCTGTCAAAGGCAGCTATTGGCCATCCAGGACAAGTTCAAGAGAAAAACAAAAAGATAGAAAAGAGTTCAAGGTAAAGGAGAGAGGGAAAGATCAAGAACAGGTCCTGGCAGGACACCTATCTTGGAATGCAACAGCAAGGAATCACCTAGCACTAAAGTAGTCAAAGGTTTTGGTGGTGAAAAATAAAGTCACCCAATCACAAACACATACTCAAAAGTTCTTTCATTTTGAAATATGTACTTCTAATCATGATGATGAAATGCGTTAAGTCTCATCATTCTTTTTTTAGAGGTCTCACTGTGTAGTGCAGCCTACCCTTGAATTCATTATGCAGCCCAGGTAGCCTCAAACTCACAATAATCCTCCTGCCTCAGTCTCTCAAATGCTGGGATTACAGGTGTTAAATTCTCATATCTGATGTTCAAAGTTGTCAGAAAAGGATGACATTTCTTGGCAATGTTTTCAATGACATTTTAGAAAACACATAAAATTTAACTGGCTTTCTTCCTACGAACATGTCTGATTTAGGATGGAAGAATGTAATATTTTCTACTCGCTGAAAGCATATCAAATCTCACTTCTCACACTGACAGCTGAGTTTTTTCTATAAAAAACAACATTTTACCTTTGTTCCAGTTGTTTAATGGTAGCAGCCATCTGATTAGTCTTCTCTTCCAAACGACTGTTTAGTTCACTTTTCTGTTTTACTCCTAAGTCTGAACTCTGTATGTAGAATAATTATAGAAGATCTGTATTAATATAAAATACAATCACAAAAATACAATCACATATGCTATTTGAACCTAATCGTAAGTAGGATATAAACAAAAATGCTCATATATTTGCAAGTCAGTTAATTTCCAAATGGAAAAAAAAGCAACTTGGTTAGTATTGGTATTGTTATGTGCACAGCCTAGAGAAATGGTTAACTCCGCTGGCATAGTAAGGCTAGAGTAGAAACTGTCTTCCAGGATAAAAAAAGAGTCCCAACCCCCTTTGCAGTGCAGAAAGTGGCCTGGATTTTCCAGAACAGCAACGATGATGATGCTGTAGTGGGCTTCAAGTGTGCCCCAATGTGACCACTGCACAAAGGTGGGGGAGCCCCAGGGTCCCAGAAGTCAGAGGCCCCTCCCCCTCCCCTACCTGCAACTTGAAGGCCAGTTCATGCTTGAGAGCCCTGAGGTCATCCAGCTGCTGCCTCAGAGACACCAGTGCCTCCTGCTTCTCACAGACATCCTTCTCCAGCATCTTCATGGCCAGCTCCATCTCCTGCCGCATGCTGATCTGTAGCTCCAGCTCCTTCTCAACATCCTGCCCCAGACATAAGTACAGTGCTTGCACATTTTACTCCACTTGGAACAAACCCTAAAGTCTCATAAGGAAAGGAAGGTCTGTGTGCTATGGCAAAACAGCCAAAAGCTGTCATTCGT
This sequence comes from Dasyprocta punctata, assembly GCA_004363535.1. Lineage (NCBI taxonomy): Eukaryota > Metazoa > Chordata > Mammalia > Rodentia > Dasyproctidae > Dasyprocta > Dasyprocta punctata. The sequence continues at coordinate 35,811 of RJWM01009164.1, forward strand.
GTTCAGAGACATTAACAATAAGAATAATAATTAGAATACACTAACTTTTCTCAATAATGCAAAAATCTGAAAACTTGCTAACCAAATGTGTGCTAGTGAAGCATACATTAAGACAAATGCTATGTTTTATTATAGAAATGTAGAGTGTTACAGTAATCAGCACAAAACAAGGCAGTTTTAATTCTCTGAAATTTGAAAGTTGATAAGAGTCCAACAAACCCAAAGAGAACTCTAGGTCTCTAGGGTAATATCTCAATTACTGGGAGTGGTCAATATAGACAACTGAATTCTTAGGTATCACTGCAACAACATCATCATCACCATTGTCACTGTCATCATCATCAGGACTGGGGATTGAACTCAGGGCCTCTGCACTGAGCAGTAACCCCATCTTTTTTTTTTTTTTTTCACTTTGAGACAGATCTTGCTAAATCACCCAGGCTGGGCTTGAAATTGTTATCCTACTGCCTCAGCCTCCTAGTGTGCTGGGATTATAGGTGTGCAACATCATAGCAAGTTATTTCAACATTATTCAGATGAGCAAAGATACAAAGACCTATACCCAGGTATAACCTAGGCCTCATCTACTTTCTTAACGAACATTTACCTTATTGTGATAAAAGAATATGAAAAATTTAAAGATTTTGAGTATGTACCATTAACACAGACTCCCATCTGTGCATGACAGAAAATGAACTGTAGGCTGTTTGAAAATACTGTATTATTTCTAGGATCCTCCTTATGAAAAGTGTTTTGAGATCTAACTTTTATCTACATGGATGGCAAGTGCTATTCTAAGAATGCTAACACTGCTATACTTTCAAAACACCTGAAGTTGTTACACACTGCTAATTTAGTTTTGTTTTAACTTTTGAGATGGAGTCTCACTATGTAGTTCAGGCTGGCTTTGAACTCGCAATGATCCTCCTGCCTCTGCTTTGCGAGTGCCAGGATTACAGGTGTGCACCCCCACGCCTGGCTATACTGGTAATTTGTAATGACTTTCTAGTGCAGATTCAGTCACCCCTTAGTTTCAGGTTTCCCCCCAGTCTTAGAGACATTATGGTATGGGTTTCCTTTATCATAAATGTAAATTTAGCGCAAGCTAATATGCTTACACCAGAGTTCGAGGCCAGCCTGGACTACAGAGTAAGATCTCATCTCAAAAAAAACAAAAGACAAAAAAAAAAAAAAAAAGGAATAGTATTCCTTTGTACAGTTTTTTGCTTGTATCTAAGATCAAGAATAAATTCAGGGCCGGGGATAGAGCTCAGTGGCACAAGCACTTGCCTGGCAAGCACAAGGTCCTGAGTTTGATTCCCAGTACCAAAAAAAAGAGAAAGAATAAATTCAGAAATAACAGCTAAAGAGTATTAATTCTCTATTTATGATTCTTAGTTAGGGGAAGAGGAGTTGCTCCCTCCAGGCTCTACTGACTCTCCTCAGGAACGAAGGGCGAGGTGAAGTAGGGTTTAAATCTGTGTCTAATACTTCCGTGATACAAACTACAAAATAAGAGGAAAAAAGATTGGCAAAAACTTTTTGCTGTTGAGAATACTCAAAAAATGGATCGAGAAAGCATTAGGGGAAATGTGGGTTAAAAAGAATAAGAGTTTCATAGGATTTACGAAAAATTTTACAGAGCAGCACCGATATTTCTGTTTCTCAGCAGATCTGCGAAACACTGCTCAGGAAGTGCCTTTTCCCGTGTACCTGAGCCACGAAGACCTAAGTAGCCTTACCAATCGCAACTGTGTCTCCTCCTTTAAGTGCTTTCTTGCTTCACTTAGTGCTTGCCCTTCAGTAATTCTGTCTTGCTTAGGACCCTTGAAAAAACAAGGAAGATAATATGTATTTAAGGAGTTAAATAATCAGCAAAGAATTAGCAGATACTCGACTTACTATTTAATGAAGAAAAGTGATGATACTTAAAAGCAGGTATAAGAATGGATTAAGACAATAAAAAAAACTAGTTAAATCTAGACAGTTTTAAAGGTTAGTCTGTATTGGGAGTTTCCTGCCACTTTATTTAAAAACCTAAAACATGTTACCAAAACATGAGCTAGACATTTTAAAAACAGCTTTTAAGCAATAACAGTATTCACTGCAAAATATGAGTTGAGCCACAGGTTTAAGTGATACTATATTAATTTTCCAAAGTTCTCCTATCTGGAGTCTTCAACTATCTAGCAGTCACATTAAAAATAACTATGTCATCAAAAAATTCCACTGAGCATTCACAGTTGTATTCATGAAGTTGACACATCACTGCCACTCACTCTAGGCATAGAAAACTGCTCCTGTTCCCCTTAAGGTCCAGTTTTTCTTTGTTTCAGAGAGTGGCTGTATAGTTCAAAGTGGCCTCAAACTAGTGGCAGTCCTCCTGCCTCGGCCTCCTGAGTGCTGGGATTACAGGCATGGCCACTGGCACCCTGCCAACTATCAATTTCTTTAGTCCCCTAAAGCTGCACCATTATAATTTAGTACAATGTTAACAATTATGATCGTCAGCCATCATAAACAGTTAAGTGGGTTATGTCCTCCAACAAAGAAGGCTTGAGATTGTGCAAATAAAAGGTTTGCCAAAAAGCTAAGTAGACATGTATAAAAGTTTCATGCTTCAAGCAATTATCTAGCAGACTCATTTGGTAACTCTTGCCCAGGATATCAGATTAATGACGTGTCAGTTCTCATAAAACAGTCACCCTTTGTGAAAATAACGGTAAGTTTAATATCACAAATACAGCAGTTGCAGACAGTACAAATCACAAGTACATAAAACCAGGACACTGAGTTACATTTTCCTGTAGTCACTAAACGTATGCAGGTGGCACTGAAGGCAGGAAGTGTGAGGCATGAGAAGGGCGTAACCTTCCCGTCTCTTCCACTGTGGGCTGCGCCTGAGCCACTATGGCAGTGTGCTGAAGCACAAATGGGCGCCTCCTCTGGAAACTCCTCACTGTGGATTATTTCATAAATCCAGGGAAGGCTCACCTTCCGATTAGATTCCAGTATGTAGGAGCTTTCTTCTTTAACTCGTTCCATTTCTTCTTGCAAGGTAATAATCCTGTTGTTTGCAACGGCAAGCTAGTGATAAAATTTTAAAAATAACTTATTCTTTAATAACAGTATAAAATAAATTTGAGACATATTTTCCAGTCTCATTCTTATAAAGGAAGCTATCAATAAAAGTTCTAAAGAACTTGAGATAGCCTGCTTGTTACGTGTGTAGTGAGCCAGTCCTGACACACTGTAGGGCCCACGTTGCCAGCCCATGATGAGGTCCATGGAAGACCTTGGTTGTTGACCTTCAGAAAAAAGGAGCAAGCCCTAGCCCTCACTTCTGAAGAGACCCTAGCAGATTTTAGGCACTTACCAAGATAAGGTCCTATCATGGGGTAAGGTGTTAGCTAGGGGCTGCCTTCCAGTTCCCTTTCCACAGCAGGGAAAAGCAAGGCTGATACACTACCTTCTTGGCACCTCTTGAACTCAGCTGCACCCCGAGGATGGGCAGAGCCTGAATGCCGTCGGGGAGGAAGTAGACAGGCAGCTCCTCGCTGGTAGCAGAGGGCGCTGCTGGCTCCCAGTTCAGCTGGGGAGTGCAGGACTTCCAAGCCTGAAGCCTGCTTCTGTCTTAGCAAGCTCCTAAGGTGTAAGAAGGGATTTGGACAAGCAGTCTCCTCTCTAGATCTAAGTTCAACGCGGACAGGTGAGTGCAAGACTCAACTTTGCAGAAAGGACCAAGAAACCTGATTTTGGATCTAGACCCATCTTAATTCAGCTTTATCAACAATAAAGGGGACACTGATACGTGTATCTGCTGCTCAGTTCTTCTGATCCTGACATACTGGGGAAAGAGGTTCGCCTGTATTGGCCCTCTTAAATCTCAAAACGGAAAAAAGAAAGGCAGCCCCAACCAGCTTTATCTGTGCTCTACAGAATACATGCAGTGCTAAACTCAGTTTTAAGGAAACAAATGTTACTGGTAAGGTAAGTAAGGAATAAATGAGCATTGTTAGTAGAATAAATCTAGGTCGGGGGAAAAGTCCTGTGATGGGGTAAAATTAACAGCCCCTCCCTTTTACTGTTGATCACAGCACCAGGGATTAAACCCATAGGTGCTTTACCACTGAGCTATGCCGCCAGTACTTTTCACTTTTGAGACACAGTCTTACTTAGTTGCCCAGGTCTGTATAGAACTTGGGATCCTCCTGCTTCAGTCTCCCAAGTAGCCAGGATGTCATGTGTATACTACAGTGCCAGCAATAATCATGTTTGCCATGTGCTTAGGAAGTGTCAGACACTGTTCTAGGCCACTATTGTGCACAAATTATTTAATTTGAGTAGCCTTACAAAGTATTGTTGTAACGTGGCGATAAGCCATTTCATAGATAGGTTAGCCAAGGAGTGGAACAGAGTTCGGTATCTGGCCCAAGATTAGAAAGCTAGCAAATGCCAGCCATGAGCCTATGTGGGGCGAGGCTGGGGACTGTCCAGTTGCTGTGCTGGGCCCCTTAGGATAGCAGCAGCACAACCGCAGGAGAAAGCGTGGGTGCCTGATGGAGCGGCCTGCATGACACAATTCTAAGAGTCATTTCTGTGAATTAAAGTTCAGATATATAATTTAAAAATCTTCATTCAAAAATGAAGCTCACAGAGCTGTGAAGGTGCTTTAAAATTTTAACAAACTTTTTTTGAAGACAAACTGGTTCAACAGCATATTCCTGACTTTGACTCTGCTTAAACCAAATTTATCTTACTGTACATAATGGGGCCATGATAGTAAGAGGCAGAAGATAAACTTTGCAATACTGATAATTTTACTTATGACATTTTGTAGAAACAGCTAAGGCTACTGAAGAAAAAAATTTGCAATGCAGTCCTTGGCAAGTTAGAAAAAAATCAGCTTTATTAACCATAAGTGCAATATGAGGTGAATTTGCTCTTGTTTTAGGGACTTTACTCAAGAGTTTCCTCATTTGCTCTTCAGTCATGGAGGCTGAAAGGGGAAATAGCAATGCCCCGTGTCCTGGCCCATGAAGAGTCACAGGGGTCAGGCGACTACTGACCAAAGCATGGAACCCCCGAGCAGCAGGTCATGCAAGCAGGCAGATGGGCTTGCAACCAGAGGTCGCTGTCTTATCTATCCCACAGAGTGGGTCAGGAGTTTGCCAAGTTGAACACATAAATCAGTGCCTAGTGCACAGAAATAAGTAACTAGTTTCAGAACATAATAGTGCCGTAAATATCTGTTAAACAAAGAGATGAAATGCCATGCTATTGTACTAAATATTTACTGTAGATTAGCACCGACCAAACGTTCACATGAGCCGATCAGCCTACTCAGTGCACATGGATACAGGAGAAGCCCTGGGCAAGCGGCTGGTCAGGCAGAGGCATGCGTAGCGCACTGGAGTAGACATCACCTGAGAAGTCAAATCCTCCATTCCTAAGTGACATAAACACCACTGGTTTCACTAATGCATACTAGTTAAGTTACACATCAAAAATTCCCAAAACACTTACCTCCTCTGTCAGTTTAGTGTTGGATTTTTCTAAAGCATCCACTTTGGCCTGAAGGTTATTTACTGTAGCACTGTCAAGAGAAGAAAAAACCTATATAATCTTCACTGAAAAACAGAGTATTAACCTATACCTTCTTTGTCAGACCTCCGTCACACTTATCCTTCAGTGCCTAGTATCCACGATTGTTGACAGACTTGCAGGCATTAAGGTAATTTACAAAGATGTGTCTTGCTGCAGGGGCTGTATCTTTGGAACTGGAGTCTATATTCAGTTAAATATTTAGTTTAGCTCCCCCCATGACTGAACATGTGGAGCACTGAGCTACACTCCAAACCCCTTATAAATTCTCAGACAGGGCCTTGCTAAGCTGCCCAGGCTGGCCTCAGACCTTTGATCCCCCTGCTTCAGCCTGCTGAGGAGCATGGATTACAGGTATGAGCTACTGCACCTGGCTCAACAACCACTCTTATGAATTATTTTGCTTACACTGCATTATTTCATTTATTCTATGTGTTAGAAACTAAGGGAAGAGTAAACAATAGAGTTATGTTTATATTTCACTGTCCACCACAGTGACATGGTTGGTTGGCTTGCTATGGCTGATATCTCTTAGGCTCATTATAGTCATGATGGGATTTTGGTCTCCAGAAAAAGTGAACTTAAATTGCATTTGTCAGCTGGAACCAAGAAAATGAAAATGTAGCTATTATGTAAGTATCACAATATGACTGTGCCATACTAGCACAGTCACATTGTAAGTCTTGAATTAAAAATAACTTTCACTACAGAAGTTTTGAAAGTTCTATCAACTATTAGCAAGGTAACTAATGGATATGCTGTTCTCCTGAATTAGCGGGCAATCTTTAGTATAAGAAACATCAAAGTCCTAGAGGTTATCAACAGCTGTGGCTCTCCCTCCCCACACGGAGGAAACTGCTTTATGGTCTGGAGAGTTCTGCAAATACCTGTGCTGAGGACCTGGTAAGTCAGCTCATTGCTAAGTGTGAAATGTAAGGGAGCAAGAGGAACTAAAGTAATGAGTAGTTTACTCAAGATCAGCCCTGCCATCTGTAGCTTTATTCACTGCATTAGGAATTCTACGTGTCACGTATTTTATAGTTCTTTTCCCTTCCTTCTTTTCTCCTTTACCCATCCCAGTTTCTTTTTAATTTTGAATAGTTTCTTCCCATTTTAAAATATATAGGCAGTCAGACGGGGCTAGGCCCTCAAGGAGCCAGTGCTAAAGGCCAGATACCTTTTTTTTTTTTTTTTTTTTTTTTTGCAGCACTGGGAATCAAAACTCACAGCTTCACACCTGCCAGACAGGCACTTAAGCCACTGAGCAAAACTCCCAGCCCTGGTTTTTTGAGGCAGGGTCACACTGTGTAGCTCAGGCCGGCCTTGCGCTCGCATTGTAGCCCAAGCTGGCCTCCAACTCACAACACTCTACCTACCTCAGCCTCCCGAGCTCCCATTTTAAAATATATAATTCTTAATTGAATGTTTTTAATCACTAGAGATATAATTTCATAATCTTACATTGCCTTTTACTAGACCTCACTGAAACAGTTAAATCTCGTCTATCCAGATCCTAACTAAATGCCTGCAAAACCACAATGCTGTGTTTGCTGAATATTTTTTGAATTTACCCTCATTGTTTTTATACTTCCCTTCTCTCCCAACAAAGCTTTTTTTTTTTTAATCCCCAGGCCTTTGGCGGGGGCTCGGTTGATGCAGCACATATAATTTTTAGACTAGAAATCGTTTTGAGTGTTTCTGGAAGGGGCTGAGTCAGGCCTATGCTGGGAGAGGGAAAACAAAGGGAAAAGTTCCAAAAACTGTTCTCTATCCCAACAAATCTTAGTAAAAGAATATTATTTATTATTTACTTCAGATGTCTGTTGAGCTCTTCGACATAGTTCTTCTGGTCCAGAATTGCAGTAATCTGACCATCCCTGGGAGGCAGGGGAGAGGAAATAAAGGTCAAGTAAGTAACACTGGAAATCTCAATCCATCCCCCACCCACTCTTTACATAACTTATGAGAAGAACATTAGGACACAGACACATGGAGCCAAAAGACAGACTCAATACACAACCCCATGACACAGCAACAAGAAAGGCTCAGAAGTTCACAGACAAAGCTGGGTGTCACAGCATACATCTATAATCCCAGATTCTTGGAAGCCAACACAGGAGAATCACGAATTCAAATCCAGCCTGGGCAACTCAGTGACTTAGTAAGACTCTGACTCAAACTCAAAATAACAAAGGGCTGGGGATAGAACTCAGTGTAAAGGCTCTGGCTTTGATCTCCACTACTAGAAGGAAAAAAGAAATCCACGTTGATAAAGTGCTTAAATAGAAACTTACTGCATTCTAAGTATGTTTCTGCTGTTAGGTTTCTAGTTTCATTCTAATAGAGAGTGAGCACTCACTTTACAGGACTTCCATTTCTTTGGTTATGTTAAATTCTTTACTGTTACTCAAAAAGTAATTTCCACAATAGGAAACTATGAAGGATAGAGTGGTTCAGTGGTTGCCTAGACTTAGGAGAGGGAGAGTGAGACATGACAGCTAGTAGGCAGTGTTTTACTTTGGGATAACAAACAACAACAATGAAAAAAAAAAACCTCACAACCCCCTCCCCCAATAGAACTACCACTTGATCCAACTACAACACTCCCTGGCATATTCCAGAAGGAATTAAAGCCAGGATACCATAGGGATATCTGTATACCTGTATATAATTCACAACAGTCAAGGTATGGAACCTATCTAGGTGCCCATCAATAGACGAATAGCTGACGAAAATGTGATGAATACACACAATGGAGTATTATTCAACAGTAACAAAAAATGAAATTCTGTACATCATCTATTAAAAAAAAAATGGGAGGAATCCATGACCATCTTAAGTGAGATAGGCTGCACGAAGAAGGTCAAACACTACATGTCTTCCCCAGTATGTAGATCTAAAACTGATGACATGAATGTAGGAGGGAGACTGTTATTAGACAAATGGAAGGAAATAAAAGGGTGGGGGGGAAAGGGAGATGGAAAAAAGTGATTAAATGGTTAAGAGATAATGATGGTGATATGAATTTATGGAGGTGAAAGGTGTCCACTACACTGTTAAGTGAAATAGCAGGTCACAAAGCAGTACACATGACATTGTCTATTTTTTATTTTAAAAAGTATATTAATGTATAGAGATACAGTATCAAGAAATTATCTAGAATAGTGTTCCTAACTTTTAGAATTTCTTAGAGATGAGCACATTTTTCTTTTTTTTAAGTTTTTTTTTATCTGTGCTATTGTAAAATGTTTTTAAGTGGAAGAAATTAAGAATTGCTGTAAGTATGAGGTGATGTTAGTTTAATTGTAGTAATCATTTCACAATGTATATGTATCTCAAAATATGATGTTGCATGCTTTAAATATGTATGATTTTACATTATACTCCATAAAAGAGTTAAAATTAAAAAAAAAACAAAGTACTTACAAATCTTACTAACTTAGGCTTTAGGTATTACATTTTATACTCTATCAGTGGTATATAAAGTTTTTTTTTTACAAGTTAGTTTTTAGCTTCACTAGTATTATTTATAGCAACAATTTTCCACTTGTCACAGAAGCTGAATTGAACTCACTCTGGTGTAATATACTTGTTGTTAAAGGTTATATAATTGCCTTTAAGTGTTATGCTTAAGAGCTATATACATATTCAAAGTAAATTGTACTAAGGCCAAGCATTTAGATCCAACTAATCTGTAAGGAGTAAGTTAAACAGACTCTTCAACCAAAAGCCAAAATTAAGTCCACATGCCAAAAGAATGAGTGATACACTCTTTAAACTCAATGCCCAAGGTTAAAACTTTGGACTAAGAATTATACTTTTAACTGCTATGCATGTAAAAGGTACAAGGTATACTTCTGTTCTCTAATCACCAGTACCATAAATAATATTTTTAAAATAGTAAACTGATTTTGAAATAACTGGAGACTTACAAGAAGAGTTGTAAAGAGTTCCACAACCCTTTCATTTGGCTCCCCATAATGTTTGTTTTTTTGTTTTGTGACAGGTCTTGCTGTTTTAACCAGGCAGACCCCACACTTGTGATCCTCCTGCCTCGACCTTCTCAGTAGCTGGGATTATAGGCATGTACCATCATGCCTGTCCCGATGTTAATATTTCATGTAACCTATGATGTATACTTCACACGGCAAATTTTAAGCAAATTGAGTATGCAACCCTTTTTATGAAAAACTGTGTTTTAAAACAGTACTTTAAGAGGTAGAGAAACTGGCATCCTTTTATAAGTTTTTATTTTGTTTGTTCCTGAGCAAAAAACCTGAACAATCATTAGGGTTTGGCAGTAGGACCAATAGTCAGATATTCTCAGCAAGGCTTTATTAAATCTATCGTTAAAAATTCTTTAGGCAAGTCTGTTAAATCAGTATTATGGTAAACTTGAAACACTACCAAAAGGGAAAAAATACTGAAGAGAAAGAAATCTAATTTTTTTTGTACATACCCTTCACTACCTTTACTGCTGTTCCCATCCTTCAGATACATGGAAAAGTCTATAACTCCAACCTACAGAGAGAATTTTCAGAATTTAATACAAAATTAGGTAATTTCTTGAAGACACCAAATGATGTCTCTCTCTGGGTATGTCAAATAATAATACTGTCATGACAAAATCAGAAACTTACGATGAAAATGTAATGTTTTCCTTTAAATGCAACTGAGGATTGACATGAGTTAGAAAAATCAAGATTAAATCAACAGAAACTAGAAGACTCGGCCTTGCCTAAGAAGGTCAACAGAATGCTTAATGTAAACACAAATATGCTTATCAAATTTCTCTTTTACATATTTCAGGAATTCTGCTACTGAACTTCTAGTCACTTTTACGAATAATTTTTAAAAAGTTGTAATTACAAAGATACTCCCGGGGCCGGGAGTTTGGCTCAGTGGCTTAAGCGCCTGTCTGGCAGGCGTGAGGTTGTGAGTTCGATCCCTGATGCTGCGAAAAAAACAAACCAACAAAAAACAACAACAACAAAAAAACAAACTCCCCTAAGTTTCAAAGAACACAAGGAAAAAAAAAAAAGGAATATAAGAGACCCATAATCTCTACACCTTAAGATGACCACTGCTAACATTTTGATGTCTCCTATAACTTTCACTGATACATGTATTGATCTAAGACAGCCATTTTATTACCCAGCTAATTTACTTGGTAAAATTCCGACCAAATAATATTTTCTTTCCTGTTTTCCCAGAGTAAAACCTAACAGAAGTTCATTGTAGTGTTTTATACAGAAAGGGTGAGCAGTAGCCATAGCAGAACCAGCATTTTTATTTGTTCAGCAATTAACACATGCTAGGCCCTGTTCTAAGAGAATTACATGTGCTGGCTCCTGCATTTCTCACAACAATGCTATCAAGTGCACAGTTTTTATCCCCACTTTGTATCAAAGAATCCAAAGCACCAAGAAACGATGCAACTCCAACATATGTTCAGCTAGAAAATGAGGAAGGTAGTCTTTGACCTAATGCATGCTAACAGGTTTTGGCTTCAGAGACTTCACTCATAACTATCCTGCTGTACTGGACCACATGTAAGATTACGTATTTAATAGCTATCACAGCCAAGGCAATAACCTGAAAAAACACTCCGGAAGACAAAATTCTGATTTTTAATATTCACATCAAAACTAAAGGAAATTCTACTTATAACTTAATTTCCTCTAACTTGATTGATACATCATGAATCCATACCACAACATAAGAGAACTCAGAGTGACATTCTTGGTTAAATAACTTTCCCATACCTGAGAGTCCAAATCTTCTCCTTTCATGCAGAAATTAGCATCAATGACATTCAGCCCCACCAACAGACCAGCAATTATAGCTCCTTCTTCTTCCATCATGAGGGCATTCGGTTCATAGAATTCACTGAAAGAGAACCCACAGAATGTTGCAATAAAACCTCAAAACCCAATGATATAGTCATTACGGAGAAAAATGCTTGCTTCATGGTTGAATATGGTCATCTAGAGTATGAGTGAAGAAGTAAAATGATATGTATTTTACATAGCAGGTACATGAATAACTCTTTAGACAATATGTAGAGGGCTGGGCTGAAAAAATAGTATCAGTATGGTACTGTGGTTAAAGTGAATACTCACACTTAGTTCTGACATATTTACATTTGTGGTGTGCCACGGGATAATTTTGCAATTTGCTACACACCTTAAAATTTTTTTTAATTGTCTTATTGTATTTAGTGTATTTAAAGCATACCATTTCTGTGTTATACTGAACAAAGATCTTAAAAATGTGAACTTTAAAATGTGTTATGAGGCCAGGCATGGTGGTGGCACACGCCTGTAAACCCAATTTGAGAGGCAGAGGCAAGAGGATCACCATGAATTCAAGGCCAAGCCCAAACTATATAGTGAGACCCTGTCTCGAAAAAATCAAAACAAACAAAAAAGATGTGTTATGTACCAACTCCCCATGATGAATCTAATCACATACTGCAAATGTACTAATAGAAAAATGTGAACTGTTGAGTTGTATGCATTAATTTTGACTAATTAATGAAAGCTGCCTAACAAGCAGCATGCTAATAGGTTGAAGATTATTTAAAATTTTAAGGTATCATTTTTATTGCTTAATAAAATCAATTTCTATTACAGAAAAAAGGAAGGAAAATAAATGTGCAAGAAGAATTATAATTACACTTACTAACTTGTTAAGACAATATATAACATTTCAGATAATTTATGGAGATATATAAATATTTTTAAGGGAAATAAAAAGGATTATACTATTATAATTAACTTGAAAACTGTTTTTGACTTAACAGCATCTGTTTTAATAAAAAATTTCCTACAACTTTGCTTATACTGGTTTTATAACATCCTAATGTATGTATCCTGTATTCATCTAGCCACAACTTCCTTTTCCTTAGCCAATCCCTCTCTCAAATGGCTATCTGGCGCTTTACCACTAAAGGTCCTACAGAGCATGCAAAACAGGCTGAAAATGACATAGAAACAAAAAAGCAAAAGAGAAACACAGCCAGGCATGGTGGTGTGGTGCAAGTCTGTAATCCCAGCACACAAGAGGCTGAGGCGGGAGGATCACAAGTTTGAGGCCAGCTTGGACTATAAAAGTGATTTAAAAGGCCAACCTAAACTGTGTATTGAGAACCTGTCTCACAAAACAAAACAAAAAAACAGGTATGGTGGCTCACACCTGTAATCCCAGCCATCAGGAGGCTGAGGCAGGAGGATTGTTATGAGTTTGAGGCAGCCTGAACTACATAGTAAGACCTTGTCTTGGGGCGGGGAGGGAGAGGGGAGGGGGAGAGGGAGAAACTATAACAGATAAACAAACCAAACAATCTACCTATAAGTGAAATTTAATAAATGGGTAACAATTCTTGACATTGTTTTTGGTTTTTTGGTTCTTTTTCGCAGCACGGGGGATCAAACTTACAGCCTCATGTCTGCCAGACAGGCGCTTAAGCCACTGAGCCAAACTCCCAGCCCTGGTAACAGTTCTTGAGAAGACCCTCGGATGATTAAATACTACTACATGATGTAATGATTCCCAATATACAAAACCCCAGTGATATACTCTTACTGCATGACCCCATCATGTCCTGTTATTTATCCAGGTTACATCCACACAAAATCCTGCAAATGAGTGTTCACAGCAGCTTTATCCTTAATTGCCAAAACGTGAAAGCAATCAAGATATTCTTTAGTAAGGGAATGGATAAATCAACCATGTAACGCATAAAGGTAGTAGAACGTGATTCTTCACTAAAATATGAGTTACCAGGCTATGAAAAGACTGGGGAAACCTTAAATACGTATTACTAAGTGAGAAAAAGCAGTCTGAAAGTGCTACATGCTATAACATTTCAACAACTTGATATTCTGGAAAAAGAAAACCCAGGACAATGGTAAAAGGATCAGTGTTTGCCAAGGCTGGATGAGGGAGGGATAAACAGATGGAGCACAGAGAATTTTAGAGGCGTAAAACCATTCTGTGTGATACTACAGAGACATGTAGCCAATACCATTATACATTTTTTAAAAAACACACAATGTACAATACCAAGAGTGAACCTCAACACAATGTTAACTTTGGGAGATGATGATGTGTCAATACAGGCTCATTAATAAAAACAAATGCACCACTGTGGTGTGGGATATGCCTACGCTATGCCTGTGTAGGTGTATTGAGTGTGCAGCAGACCTCTGTACTGTGCTCAATACTGCTATGAACCTACAACTGCTTTGTGTGCTCTAAAACAGACTTAAAATTTCCCCCGGTGGTTGGGCTGTAGCTCAGCAGGCTTAATCCTCAACACCAGAAAACAAAACAAACAAAAACCAACCTAGTGACCTGGAATACTCATTTTCAATCACTCTTGATTAAAACAGCACTGCAAACTACTGGATTTCAACAAAGTCACCTGGGACTACTCAAGGTCAACCTCAGTCGCTGGTAACAGTCAATACTATTTCTTGATTTTAGTTTCTTTTTTCTTCTGATTCTCTATAAAAGGCATTAGCAAACAGCAGAATAGTTCAAAACAGCAGAAAAACGATCTATAGATGTACTGTGTCCCTCAAAACTGACCACATGCTAGGTTCTTCGATATCCCCTGAAGGAAACTGAGTAGAATCAGCATGAACAAGATTCTTAACACTCTGTTCTCCTGAAGACTCATCTTAAAAATTCAGGTCTCTGCACAGAAGCTGAGTGTGCCTATATCCATCCAACAGTAGGCATCTCAAAAGCAGGTGACATCACACTGTAAAATCCTGAGTGGCACAGATGTTGTCTTAGTTTTTCTGATTTGCTGATTAACATCTATACAGGGTTTTCCCAAGAGACAGATATGAGTAATTACTGTTCTGACCAGGAAAGAGAATCCTAGAAACCTGCTTTTGCTCTTTCTCAAACACTATCCTTATCCCCAGTGTAACCAATGCACTATCTTGATTTCTATTATCATAAATTGAGTTTACCCATTCAAAAATTTTATGCAAGTGAATCACATAGTATGAAACTTCTGTGTATAACTTCCTTTGTATAATACTTTACTTATGAGATTTATGTATCTTACTGTATGCAGCTGTAGTTCATGTGTGTTCATGCTGGACACTAGTATTCCATGCAGGAATATGCTGCAACCTACCACGCTAGTCACTGTTAATAGACATCTGGAATGCTTCTGTGTATGTAGGCTACAGGGTTTCTCAGAACACCGCTGTACATACTTTTTGGTACATATACCACATGCATTTCTTTAGCATAACTAAGAGTGGAATGGCCACATCGAAGCAATAAAATTATGTATATTAAGAACTACTCTGTCCAGTTGAAAAGACTGACAGAGTTAATACTTCAGACTCCAATCTTGAACCATACAATTCTGATCAAAGACACTCCCCTGCAGCTAGCTGCCTAGTGCTAGAAAATTAGACCACACATTGTGTGAAGGCTTGGCCCTGGAAAGCTGAGCCCTTGCTTTGCAGAAATATGTAAGCTCCACAGAATGGTCCCAGTTCTCTGTCTCCTGATTTGCTCAATTTTCTTCAGAAGAAAATAACAACCAGGGGCATATGTAGCTGCGACAAAAACAAAACAACGCTCCATTATGATCTGGAGTGCAGTTTGTTTTTTGTTTTTTTTTTTTTTTTTTTGCGGCACCGGGGTTTGAACTCACAGCCTTGCGCCTGCCAGGGCAGGCGCTTAAGCCACTGAGCCAAACTCCTGGCCCTGGTTTTTTGAGGCAGGGTCGCACTATGTAGCTCAGGCCGGCCTTGCGCTCGCGTTGTAGCCCAAGCCGGCCTCACAACGCTCCGCCTACCTCAGCCTCCCGAGTGCTGGGATTAAAGGCGTGCGCCACCACGCCCGGCTTGGAGTGCAGTTTTTGTAAAAACTGGGTTCTTGGAAAATCTAGCCATTTCTCTAAAATTTTTTTTAAAGATAATAAACCCCAACAAAACAAAACAGAATAAAACTAATCAAAACAAAGCAGTGAAATTAGTACTGAACTTTGAAGCAGGATAATAGGAAATCAACAGTGGCTGTAATAGTATATCTCATTATCTTCACAGTAGTTGTCCATTCCATTGGACATAGCAAAATCAAACCAAACCAGAGAATATAACCAATCAAAACAGAACACTGAATGAAGCGAACAATAAATCGGAACAAAACAAAACAATGAGAACAATATTGGATTTCAAAAACAAGACAGAAAGGATTCCCCCACATTTACTATATTGCATACTGTTATCCACCCAAGAGATGCTCAGACCACCGGCCCTAGTCCTGCAAAGTCAACCAAACAATTCAAGAATTAATTCAGTTGCTTTTTGTTCCTCAGTTGCTATCAACTCAGCCTGTCCTCTGAACCAGCCGGTTGCTCATGGGGGTGGGATGGGGGTAGGTCTTCCTTGATTCTCAGCCTGCATGCTCATAGGCTCACGGAAGGCCCTGTCTGGCTTCTCTCTTCCTGGGCACCACATAACTTGTGTGGTTTACTGGAAGGGCTAATTGGCTTCTTCTTGGTCAGCTCCTCTCAGTCCCAGCATGGGTTCTTTCTCCATTTCTCTAAATTCTGTTACTTCTACCTCATATTACTTCTCAGAGGCAATCTGCTACATCTGAATTTCTTTTGGTAAAATTTAATTGTTTATTAAAAAAATACATGCAAAAGAGCACAAATTTGTACAGGTAGATTTTCTTTTTCTTTTTGTGCTACTGGGGATTGAAGCAAGGCCTCACAATGCCAGGCAAGCACTATCTGACTGCATCAGCCCTAGCCCCACAGGCACTTTCAGAGGGAATACACACATGCAACTGGCACCCAAACAGAAACAGCGCATCACCAGAAACCCAAAAGCCACTGGGCAGGGTGGCTTCTTTCCTACTATAAAAGATTTCATGTATGTTTTTTGTCTTGTTTTCTTTTTTGTGTGTATGTTTTGTACTTTATAAAAATGGAACAATACACAATGTATTTTTTGTTTTATTTCTTTGCTCAACATTATACTCATGAGATTAATCCATGTTGTTTTGTATGATATTGAACATATCAAGGAAACAAAAAAGCTAAAAAAGATAATGTTCATACCTGAGAAGTTCCTTTTTATTGATCAAAGCTTTCATGTATTCTGATAGTTTCTTTTGCATTAATGCCAAACGAAGCCAGGCTCTTCCTCTGCCTACTGGTGTCCTAGAAAACACAGCAACCCGAAATGTAAGAGTAACAACGTAATTAACAGTAGCAGGGGCCACAGTGCAGCAGACTCACCTGCTCTGGCCAGTGGTTTCCCAGGGAAATAAGCACAGCATAGTGCTTCTCACACCTCTCCCACACATCTCTGTGCAAGGGATTCTTGTGGGACAGTGAGACTTGAGGGCATACTTAGGACAGATGCTTTTGCAAAAATATTAATCACTGCATGTGACTACATTCTGAACACGAGACTGCTGGAGCTCCAGCTGGAAACATCCTTTCAGATTTGTACTGAAAAACTGGTCAATTTAATGTGGAGTATGTTACTAGACAAATGCAACTGCAGACACAGACAATTTAATCATTTATCTGCTTAAAACTAAACTAATCCCCTTTGGGTGATCAGTAATCCCAAATTTTAAGGCAAAACAGGCGGCAGTTCTTAAGGTTCATTTGACACCTGTTTTAACATTGGCTCTCAAACTCCACTGAATACTCTTCTCTTCTTTTTTTGAGACAGGATTTTATTATGTAGTCCAGCCTGGTCTTGAACTCATTCATTATGTGACCCTGGCTGGCCTCAAACTTGTACTCTTCTTGATTCAGGCTTCTAAGTGCTGGGGATTATATGTATGCACCAACAAGTCCTACTGAATATTGTTTATTTTGTTTTTTACTGTTAGATCAAGCATGTCACCTCCCTAGACTGAATTTCTTGAAGCTGATTCTCACAAATGCTTTAAAAAACAAGCAAACAAAAACAAACAAACAAAAAACGAAGTAAGAAAATGCTTCGTATTTTAACATGAAGACAGTTCTCTTGGATGAATAATTATCTTACAATGGCACACTTCTCTTAAAACTCTACGTACCACTTCTCTCATAACTGTTGACTCATAACAGGATTATGCCTTTTGGATTGTTATACAATGATTATGGACATTCTCATCTTTATTTCTATCCTTCAAGGAGACAGGAAGAATGTTGCTCTTAAGAAACAGAATTCAGGGCTGGGGATATAGCTCAGTGGCACTAGCACCTGCCTGGCAAGCACAAAGTCTTGAGTTTGATTCCCAGTACAAAAAAAAAAAAAAAAAAAAGAAACATAATTCATCCACAGACTTACTTCAGTCCTGGAAGGTCTTTAACACTTGCGGTTATCTCTGCAGCCTCTGGAACAAGTTTTTCTACCAGTTCTAGAGGCCCCCAGAAGGATTTATTTTGTCCAAGAAAAGTTTTCTTGGCTAAAACAAAAACAAAGTACCATTTTAATATTTTGATAATATAAAGACTCCTAATACATATGCTTGTGCATATACACATAACCCCTCCCATACTTTTTCCATCCTTTCAAGGACCCAACTCCAGGTTATTAGACAAAATAAAAATTATTCTTGCATTCAGAATAAATAAAATTTTATGAAAATAAAAAAGTCTCTACATCCCAAGACTTAATTCTTCCTTTTTAGGAAGAATTTGTGGCCCAATGCTCTAATAAAACATTTTACCAATTTAGTGCTTAAAGCTTCATAGTATTAATAAACATGATAGTCCAACTGAAAAGAACAGTGTTTCCCAATCTGCATACTAAGGAGGGAGGTGAAAGGAAGCAAAGGTGAATAAGACTGGCTTCTGCCTTAAAGGCTTGTTTGTGGTCTCGAAGCCTGAAGCGAGTCAGCAGATGTGAGTTCTAGCACCTGATCTGCCCCAGTCACTGTGACCCTGGCCAACTGCTCCATCAATTGGATGGACCTGCTGTACTGGACTTAAGCACTTATGATGGCCCTTCGGACTGTAACATTTAATGATCTGTATTGTAAAGCCCTGTGAGTCTTTTAAGTCATCATAGCCCTATTCTCACAGAGGCTACATTCCAGCAGATATTATCAATTCTGTGGAGAGAATGTTTTCTTTTTGAGTGTGCAAATTGCCAGGAGCCAGCTGCATGCACTTCTGCATGGGAGACCAAGCCTACCTCTCAGGCCATGCTTCAGACAGTGCTCCATCACCACGAAGAACTGCTGCAAGGGCGCATAATCAGAGTCCAGAGTCCTGCCCAGGTTCAGAGCTGACTCGATCAAGCCCTTGATACTCAGCTTGGCCATGTTCATCAGGTTCATGCGTTCATTAGCCATCAGATAATTAGGGTCTGCAGCAAAGAGGAGAGGAGGAATTCTAGTTAGCATACAGTGCACCACAACATTCAGAATAAGTTCCCCAGGGTGACATGGTGCGTGTGTCAATAACTCATGAGGAATCCAGGAAATGACACTATACTACACTATCAGTTGTTACAGCTTCTCAGCCATGCCCCTGCTATGAAAAAAAGGTAATGGTTTTCCTTAAGAATATCTTTAAGCTATAAAAATTCACTATTTTATAAACTCGTAAGCCTTAAATACGGTCATTCAACATTTCACCACTATCCTATCTGCACCATGTTCACTCACTACTGAGCCCTCACTACTCTCTCTGCCTCTGGTCTTGATGGCCTACAAATACAGTGCACTGAAATTGCACTCAAAAACTAAAGCCGGTGTAGAAAGAATAAAGCACTTAAACCAACAGGGACACTGTTAACATCACTGGTATTTATACTAACGACTACTGATCATTACTCATAAAATAAGCGTGAGCACTGGTAGTATAATGCAGTACTAGATCTTCACTTCCAGATATTTAAGATTCAGCCTACAGCACATGGCTCTCAAAAACCCAAGAGACAGATTCTTTGATGATACGGACTAAGTGCCATGTTTTATCTGACAGAACTCAGAACAGTTGAGGGACTGAAGATTTATCAGTGCTTCTTCTGTCCAAGGCATTGTAGGCTGCTCCTTACAATTTATGGTCCCTTTCGTTTATTTGTTTTGACATAGGGACTCAAGATGTTGCCCATGCCAGCCTTGAGCTCACCAACCTCATCCTGCTCTGTAGCTGGGATTACAGGTGTGCGCCACCACCCATGGCTCCTCAGGGGTGATCTCAATTGTTCCTTATAGCAAGCAATGAGACAGTCAGCAACACAATTTTTTATAGGGAAGAAAAAATAAGATTCAGAAAGTAAAGCTTCAACTACTCAGCCCCCAAGTGTGTGACCTTAAGCAAATGATACCCACTTTATGTCCGTCAAGTAGCTCAAGCTGGTCCACGAGTACAAACCAGCATCAACAACAGGCTGGAATCTGGTTCCCCTTGTCTGACTTCAAAATCTGTCCACTCTGCCCTCCTCCCTGGTCACTTTTTTATTTGACTATCTTGTCTCCTTGTTTATTACTATGATTCGAGTACTCTCCTTTTTAGGTCTGTAGCAGTCAAATGGTCCAAGGTCAACCAGTTCATCAGAAAATATTAGGACTTGGATTTGACATGAAAGCTAATGGTTTTCCATTATGCATGCGTATTCTCCCAAATATCAAATGTATTAAATAACAATTATGCTTCTACAATACAAATGAGCCACTTAGTACAAAAAAGACCATTAATACAAGACAGTTATAACACTAGTGTCTCTTAGTTCACTGAAAAGAAAGGTTTGTGCTAATATTGTTTAGAGAATTTTTTACACTCACACCTTGTATTCTTCATAATTACTTTAAAGGTAACAATATACAATGTATTAACTATTGTTATCCTCCTATTATTCTGTTATTAAGTTTTGCTGTTTTCCATAAAAAATAAATTTTATTTGCTATATAGTAAAATAAATTAATAAACCTTGTACTATACAGATGTTTTAAGAAAAAAGCTAAACTACACATTTTCACTCTTAAATGGATGAGTACTGAAAATATACTTCTCAGTGAACTAAGTCGCACATATGTAACTAAGTCACACATATGTAACTATCGCATTGTTGCACTGGTATGATGAACTGAAAATCTATGTATATAAACAGTTAAGACAGTTAAAGAAAAAGAATTTTGAGTGAAAAGTAGTTTTCTCGGGGTATCTTCAGATTTTATTTTTAATGCAAAATGTTTATTTGAAAACAATAAAGCAATCATAACAAAAAAGAGTCATATAGCAGGTTTCTCTTGATGCACTGAGGCAAAAGTTTTGTGTTAATAATTTGCTGGATAATGTTTTATGTCTACATTTTTTATCCTAAATAACTTCTGGGAATATAATAATATGCAATGTGCCAATGTTTGTTACTGTCTTAATGGCTGGTTGTGAAATCGTTTGGTTTCGGTTTCTTACTTTCCTTTTGTTTAAAATTAAAAAATAAAAAAAAAAAAAGAGAGAAGAGAAAAGAAAAGAAAAGAAAAAAGCAAGCAGAAAGTATGGAGAGTTTCCAAATCCCGCCCAAGTTTTCTTTGTGAATAACACCTTATACTCTTATGGTTCATTTGTCATAACTGATGAACCAATACTGATCCACTTTTACTAACTGAAGTTCATAGTTTATAACAGGGTTCACTCTTTGTGTTAATTTTATTATTGCTATAGTTTTGCTTATTTCAAAATGCCATTTAAATGGAATCATATGGTTATGTACGCTTTTCACAGACTTTTCAAAGCAATATACATTTGAAACTCCTCCATGTCTTGTGTGGCTCACTTATTCTATTGCTGAATAATTTTCTCCTGTGTGAATATACTACAGTTGAATATCTATTCATCTACTGAACATCTTTGTTGCTTATAAATTTTGGTGATTAGGAATAAAACTATTGTAACATCTGTGTGCAAAAAGAGAGACAATTTTATGAAAATTATCCCAAGTATTTTTTTCACACCCAGTATTTTTACTTATATCTGCTTTCTGTTAGAGCAGAATCAAACACCAAATTTTAAACAAAACTTCTCCATTAAAGTTTAAGGACTTAAAGATTTATAATTCTAATTATATAAATCTTGGCTTATTGAAGTGTTTTCTTAGGTACTATATTTTAGAGAAATAGTTTACATAAAAATCATGTTAATCAATAATGTTCTATATTATCCTTATTTCTTGCATATCAATAAATGTTTTAGGTTAGTCATGGTGAACCTTTCAGAGATCAAGAGCTGAACCACAACCCAAGCCCACTGATTTATCACGAAGTGTCAACAACTGCAATTCAACTTCAATACTGCGGTTTCAAAAAACAACTCTACATTGACATCTTTTGTCTAAAATAAAACTACAATAACACAAGTGGCATAAGTTTGCCATCTCTGTTTTAGGCCACACTTTAAATGCAGCTCTCTGTTCACAGCAGATCAACTTATCGGGAAATTAGGGGAGGGAGTGTGGTTCAGTGGTAAAGTGCTTCCTTAGTATATGCATGAGGCCCTGGGTTTGACCAACAAGCTTACAAGAGAATGTGAAACACACTGCCTCCTATGAGCCAGCCATGAAGAGCAACCTCATCAGTATTAATTGTTACTTATTCCCAGCACTTGTGTACCTGTTTCTGGGGGGTGTGGGTCTAAGTGATGTGGACAACTGCTGGTTCCCCACTCTCCTCCCTGCTGGTGATAGTGAGCTGGACAACTGCATGCAAGTGAGGTAGCATGTTTACAACCTGACTCCAATCCAGTGAGAAGTGGCCCACGGGGAGCACCACAGATGAAGTGAAAATCATCTGAGAGGTTTTCCAGAGTGGTCGTGACTTTATACTGAACATGTACTACACTGTCACTGTTCTTGAACTCAGTAACGAAAACATTAAAGCCCTCTGGCTGGGACTGGGGTGCAGGGGCTACAGAAAACTTAACTAGGCCCTATGGAATTCAGTTCCTGACCTCCATTAGCATGGAGCCAGAGCTTACTTAAACTAACTGGCAACAAACCCAAACCACCCACCCATCCTTTACAAAGTGTTATCTTAACCTTGGTACTGTTGACATCCTCAGCTAGTGAGCTACATAGTTCTTTTTATGGGGACTACTTTGTGAGCTAAGCTTCACAGCGTGACTTTTACCCACTAGATGTCAGTAGCATCCTCTGGGTGCGAGGACCAAAAATGTCTCCATGCAGTTAAGTACCAACTGTCCCTCAGGTGACCAAAAAAAGGACTCTCACCTTGAGAATTACTACTCTAAAATAAAAGTCAAACATAAATCAAGGTAATATGACTATTAAGACACAAAAACATAAAAGGGATGAACTTACTGTCAATACAGAAGTTAAAATGCATCTTATTTGATGCTTATTACTAACATTTTTATATTAAATAGTACACACAAGTACAGTCATCAAAAGTTATGATTCTTGGTTAGTATAATTTAAAAAGTATCATTTACTATTTAAAATGAATTTTTCTCATCTTGTAATGTTGGCTACTAATAATGAATATTAAGTAATTGCTTTGTTATAGGATAAGAAAAAATTTTCAATTTAGTTCATTCTTGAGTTGCATTCAGATATAAAATGACTGTGTAGCACTAATGCATGCTGTGGAAAGGACTGCAGTGAAGTGGAAGCCGGGGACTCCTGCAGAGCAGGGATTTGGGTTGCTGTGAAAACCTGTATAGCTAAGCGCACACAATATGGAAATTTTCCTGTGCATTTTGTACTTTTTAACTATGTCAGGGATAACTTTTTAAAATTTTTTATTTATTTTTGGTGGTACAGGGGATTCAACCCAGGACCTTCCCACTAAGCTACATCTCCTGCCTGTCTGCCTGCCTCCTCCCTCTGTCTCTCTCTCTCTGTCTCTGTCTTCTTCGAGACAGGGTTTTGCTAAGTTACTAAGCTGCCCAGGAAGGGCTCCAAATTGTGATTATCCTCCTGCTTCAGCCTACCAGAGTGCCAGAAAATTACTTTAAATATAAGTAATTTTCATGCTAGAGGTGTACTGCACTTCTAGAGCATTTGCCAAGCATGCATGACGTTCTGCAGTCAATTCCCAGTGTGGGGTGGGTGAACATAACTTTCACACTGTCATCAGTCAGATTCTTCCTATGACAAAAACAACTACATCCTAACATACTCCCAGTGCTAGCACTTAACACTATTGTCCCATTACAATTCAGTTATTCCTTTGCTTTCTTCTACAACTAGTGAGTATCTACTGCTTTACTGTTTAATGCTAGGAACAAAGAGGTAACAGACCTAGATCCTGCCATCAAAGTGTTTGTTACTTACCAAGCTTAGCTCGTTAGGAATTCTAGAAAGTGGAACAAAGCAGTACATAGTGAACACTTGATATTTCAGAATAAGCTGAGTGTTGTGCATACTGTAATCACAGCACTGAGGCAGGAGGATCACCTTGAGTTTCAGGTCAGCCTGGGCAACACAGCAAGTTCAAGACCAGCCTGAACTACAGCGTGAGACCCTGTCTCAATCGACAAACAAAAAAAGGATGTTTAGATAAACATTATCATCTTTTTTTGTTTGTCTTTGAGACAGTCTTGCTATGCTGCCCAGAGTGGCTTGGAACTCAAAATTTTTCTGCATCCAGGTTTACAAGTGCATCAAAAAAATCAACTGTACTCCAGGACAAGTAATTTAAAATGCTTTCATATTAAGTGAAGTATCATGCCAGGGAATCAAGTGTAATTTTCCACATTGTTAAAGCTAAGACACTAGACATGACACTAACTCAGGGTTTCAGGCAGACTCAAGTGTATACGCTTTCTCCACTGCCATTGTGTGTACTTTTGTGACGAGTTTGGGACACAGGACACCACAGGGATACACGGAGAAGAAAACTACCTGTTGTGGCCCCTATTTTTCCTCTAAATTTAAGGTGTAGGTGTGTTTATCTGTAAACTTTCAGAGGATCAGACTTTTAAATTCAGTCTTAAAGGACAAAAATCATTTAGCCAGGTAAGGAAGTGTAGGGAAAGAGGTGTGCAGGAAGACCAATGGGAGAGATCAGGTAAAGGTGCAGAAGTGAGAAACAATCCAGCCAGTTCAGAAAAACAAAACTGAAAACTGCAGTGGGGGGTGCGTATGCAAGAGTGCTGAGAGCCAGCCGGGGTGAGGTGGCAAGGGCCAGCAGCCCTGCAGCTTGTCTAAGGAGAATGGGCTTCACTGGACATCAGGGAAGCTTTAGCACAAGGTCCGATCATGCATTTTGGAATTTTAGGTAAGTGGCACCACACCTGGTTGAAAGACAGGCAGGAAAAGTACAAGAACTGAAAGCTGAGGATGCCTAAGGGTCCACTGCAAGAGGTGAAAAGAGAAATAAAGGGTAAACTAGAGCAGTGGGTGCTGTATAGAGAAGAGGGAGGCAGCCCTGAGAGGCACTCTGGGGTAGAATGCCATGATTTTAGGACTTTTGAGACAGAATCTGCCTATGTAACCCAGGCTAGCCTCGAGCCCACAGAGATCTCCTGTCGCAGCCTCTTGAGTGCTAGGATCATAGGTATGCATACCTGGTCTGATTTTAAGACTTGATGGCTCTGGATGTGAGGAAAAGGGAGAAGAGAAAGAACAAAGAATAATTTCTTCATTGCTACTCTGGTGATCAGATGAGTGGTGGGGAATATAGCAGGGGCCATCAACTAAGAAATCATGCAGAAGGGACAGTACTATGCTACTGGGTTTCAAATCAAAATTCTTTTATGAGTATGTCACTACGGTAGCTCTTCAAGACTATTCTTTAAGACTATTTTAATGTTAGAGTCATCTGATTCATTTAGTCGGTAGTGAGGACAGAAGTTAAGTCTACTCATATAACTAAGAGTGATTCATCACATTGGCATGAAAACTGATCATCTGACCAAGACCTCATCTGATCTCCTTACAGTGCAATGACTAAGATTCATACAGCAAAATGATGAATATATGAAGAAAAGCTGTTATATTTAATGTCATATTAGCACTCAAGTGTACTACACTAGAATGAGGTCTTGGTTAAGAAGGAATACTTTACATGTTAACACAACAGTAGTTATTCCTCAGAATTTCCCTAGACTTTTCAATCATACCTAAGAGTTTTAACCACTCACCAGTCCAATTACTTAAATACGGGATGACCAAAAACTGAATTTTTTCATTAATTTTATAAGGTAATACAATAAAAATATTTAAAATAGGAAAATTTTATCAAACATTCAGTGTAAGAATTGACTGATAGAAATGATACCTGCCTAAGACCAACACAGTCAGAATATAAATGAAGGTGCTGCCGGAGTAATGTTCAGGGTACATTGTTTAGGGTTAATATGAGATTAAAGTAACCACAAGATATAGAACCACGCTGGGAGTAACCAAAGGTCAGTAATCCTTAAACAGATTTATTCTGAACTTTAGCACAACCATGTTAAGAGTATAAAATTTGGGCAGAAAATGAGAGCTGTTCTTGATTGTGAAAAAGTAACTGAAAGTACTAAAAAAGCCTCCAATTTAACTAGTGCCATGACACTTATTTACACAAGAACTTTTATCAATCCTGCTTTACTGCATGAAGTCTTTAGAACCTTTAGGTTACCTATACAGCTATAGCCACAGGTATTCTTTTTGATGCCCTTCAGATAGTGTATGTACATCTACTCAGCAGAAATAGAGGAAATTTACTTAAGCAACAATCTCTCTTAGTTGAAATCTAGTCAAGAAAATTCAATCACCAATTTGTACACCATCTTTTGCTCACACTAGTGACCACATAATCAAAGGTGGACATTAAAGACATAAGGATGACAATTGTGCCTACCCACTGCTGTTGATCTGCTTGCTTTCGATCGCCTTGTGTACAAATTGACCTAGCATGTCACCGCAGGTGAGGAATCTCACCCTTCAAGGCCTCCACTTCCAGTCAGTAAGAGGAGAGGCTTGGTCTTGCTAATTCTTTTCTCTCACGGAAACTGCACATTCACATCAGTCACAGTGACATATGTGGCCCTGGTGCTCCAGGAAGGCTGTATCAGTATCTCTGGAACACAAAGGAACAGCAGGCCTAGTTCAGAAATCCCCATTAGTGCCTCGGACACGTCCAACTGAATCTCTGACATGTGTATGGTTGCAACATCAGCTATTGGTCATCAGGACAGCTGCTAGAAATGGGAGGCCTTAGGCTCCAGGGACACCGTGAGTCAGCGATATACCCGTGCTCAGAGCCAGCAGGTTCTCTACTCTGACACAGCAATTATAATCCCATCATTTCACACTTGGTTCATCAGGGACAAATAACAGAATATGTGTCTCAGTGGAAAGCCCTGGAAAGAGGAAAATGAAGATGAGAGAAATAAATTAAATAGTGGAAAAATTATTGAGAAAAATCAATGAAATAAAACTGGTCTATCTTTGACAAGAACAATAATATTGACAAACATTTAGCCAGAGTGACTAATAAAGATGGAATATTCACACAACTATAATCAGGAATGGAAGATGGGACATTAGCATTGACTTTATGGAAGCAAACAAAACAGAATTACACGGGAATTACTATGGACAAATACATGCCAATATATTAATAACAGATGAAATGTATAATTTCTTAGAAAGATACAAATTGTCAAAACTGATTCAAGAAGAAACAGAAAACTGAAATAGTCTTGTAATAAGGTACCAAATTAGTGGCACATGCCTATCCCAGAACTCTGGGAGGCTGAGGCAGGAATATCCTATAATGGCCTGTACTGACATGCCCCCCGACAGCTTGTGCACTCACAGGCGGGGCTTGTGGGAGACGCCTGGGTCACAGGCGTGTGATGCTGGACACAAGGCATGTGGTACTGGGTTTAACACAGTTCTGGTTAATGGATTTAATAGAGCTAGACCTACGCTAGGTGTGGATGGCACCAACGAACCAGCTTGGAGCCTGGACGAAGTGAAAAGTGAAGGGAGAAGGAATGCTGCTGCCTCCAACCTGCTGCACCATGAGCACTTTCTCCTCTGTGACACCCCTCTGCTGTGTGCTGCTCTGCCTCAGAGCCAGCCAACATCTCCACAGACTGTGAGCTAAATAAAACAAACCTTTTCTCCTCTACCTTTGGGTGTCAGGTATTTTGTCTCAGCAATGAGAAAGTACCTAAGAACAGATTTCAAGTTCAAGACTAGCCTGCACAATGTAGCTACTTGGCAAGACTCTGTCTCAAAATGAAGAACTAAAGGGCTGTGAAGGCAGTTCAGGGTAAGGGTTATGCTGCAAAACAAAACAACAGCAGCAAAGCAAAAACCCCAATAAAAACAAGCAAATTAAAGTCCAATACTTCACAAGCTATTACAAAAAACAGACAAGAAGGAACCTTCCAACTCATTATATAAGCCTAGTACTTCTTTGAGGCTAAAATCAAACAGGGACTCAAATAAACTATCATACTCTTCACATCTCTAGGTGAAAAATTCTTCAACAAAATACTGAGAAATCAAACCTGGCAACACACAGAAAAATTATGTAACCTGACCAAGCAGCACTTACATCAGCAGAATTCAATGTTGGTCCCATATACAAAAATCAGTCAACGTAATAGACCATATTAATAAGATAAAGAACAAACACCTCATAGCCATTACAACAGAAGCACACAAAGTATCCTGACATATCCAACACCCTTCATTAATACACTTGATAAACTGGGAAGACAAAGGAACTTCCTCAGATAAAAGACATCTATGAAAAACTCACATCTAACAATACTGAATGGTACAACACTGAAGGATTCCAAACATCAGAAACAAGACAAGGATGCCTGCTCTTGCCATTTCTTATCAACAATGAATGGGAGGGTCTAGCCAGGGCATTTACGCAAAAAACCAAAACAGCATCCAGATTGGAAAGGAAGAAGCAAAACTGTATTTGTGAATAGGACACTATATATTCAAGTCCTAAAGAACACACACAGGCACACACGATTACCTGGTTAGTGAGTTTGGAAGGTACAAGACAAATGTGTAAACCTGCACTGTACAGCAGTTCCCTCTTCTGAGATTTTGCTATCTACAAGAGATCAAATGAGTACCTAAGAATATGTTGTACTGGTTCGTCTTGTGTCACCCCAAGGCCTCATGTAATTTAGATGGGGCTGAGTCTGGCACTGGGATTGGTGATGTGAGTGCTGCACCCGGCCAGGGGTGGAGCCGACATACAGTGTAAGGGTGGGAGGAATGCACATCTTCTGCTCGCTTGCTCACTCTCTCACTCACTTTCTCTCCCCCCCCCCCGCCCCAGTTTGCCTTGCTGCTTGCCGGCAGCCATGAATGGCTGTCCCAAAATGCCATGCTGCCTTGGAGCCAACTCAGTATGGACTTTAACTCCCGAAAACTGTAAGAAATAAACCTTTCCTTCCCTAAATTTGGGCATCAGGTACTCTGTCTCAGCAATGAGTGAAAAGTAACTAAGACATATATTAAGTGCAAAATTCAGAAACCATTTACAAGCTTTAAATTTTATGCTGTTATGAGTAGTGTGATGAAACCTCCTTTCCGGCCCAGCATGTGAAGCATCCCTTTGCCCAGCAATGTTCATGCGCCACAGGTTCACAGCCCCAGGCTCAACATGTGCCAGATTAACTGCAGCAGTGCCTTGGTGCCTGCGCTCAGCTGCCTCTATCTTACTTTGCAAAAGCCCTGAAGAGCAAGAGTACTGATGCTTTGGATATGCCAAAGAAGCCGTAATGCACTTCATTTATGTGAAAAGGCAAAAATTCTCAACTTAATATAAGGCAAGAAGAAAGGACTCTATACTGAGGCTATGAAGATCTGTAGTATCTTTTGTGACTGTGTTCACATAATCTATTATAGTGTATTACTATAGTTGCTCTATTCTTCTTATTATTTATTTTTTCGTTTTGAGGCAGGGTCTCACTATGCAGTTCAGCCTACCGAGTGCTGGGATTACAGGCATGCGCCATATTTTATTACCATTAATCTGACTCTGCCTAATTCATAAATTAAACATTATCACTGGCATATACAGAAAACACACAGTACATATCCATATAGGGTTTGGTACTATCTGCAGTTTCCACCATCCCTCAGGGGTCTCAGAATGTGTCCCTTGTGAAAAAAGCAGGGAACAGAGGTGGCGGGGGTGAAACAGGACCATAGTGTTTCTATACAACAGCAACAAACAATTAAAAGTGACATTAAAAGGACTACTGTAACAAAATTTAAAAAGACCAAAATAGACATCCAGTGTTCATAGACTAAAGACTTATTATTGCTAAGATGGCAATACCCCTCAAATTGATGTACATATTCCAAATAATACCTACCAAATACCTGTCTTTTTGCAGAAACAGGTAAGTTTCTCATGAAGTACACACGGAAACACAAGGGACCCAGAATAGCCAAAACAATCTTGACAATGTGGAAAATTCACACTGTTGGATTTCAAAACTTAGCAGAGAGTAACAGTAATGAAGATGGCAAGGCACTGTTGTTAAGGATACACACAGATTAAAGGGACACAACTGAGAGTCAACAAATGAAAAAGTATAATTAAAAGAAGTTTAATTAAAATTTAAAACATTTCAGCTAGAAAGGACATCATCAAGAAAGTGAAAGAGGCCCAGGCTTGCCCTGGCAAAGCGGTTGTCATTCTGAACTTGCAGACAGACCCGGGCTCCAAGCGGCATCACTCTGGGGTACTCAGCTTAGCTCCCGGGAGCAGGAGGCCTTGGCCCCCCACCCAGTTAAGGCGGACGCTACACCCGCATGCCCCGGGAGGCCACCCTCCCTTGCTGCGTGCAGGACCCAGCTCAATCAGGTCCCGTGATTCAGCACGATCCAAGAATTGGCGCCACCCTCAGGGGAACGCCCAGTCAGCCTCGCAGGACACAGGGCTACATAGGTTCTAGAAGAAAATGACAAAACGAAAGACCAAGAGGCAGTCTCTGTCCCCCAGCCCACAAAGAACAAACCCAACAGACACTGAACTGGAAGACAGTGGGAGTCACACGAAGGGACTTTTTGAAATGATAGAAAATCCAATAAAGAAACACCTTGATGAAGCTATAGAGAAATTCAAATCAGAAATATTCTCTCACCTAAAAAATGAAATGAGAATCATTATTAAAGAAATGTTGTGTGTATCTAAAGAAGAGCAAGATAAAAAAATAGAAGAACTTAAGAAAATGATCGAAACTTTGAATGAACAATGCAAGACACAAACAGAATGCATGAAAGAGATGCAAAGGGAAATGCAGGAAATGAAAAATTCCATGAAAAGTTTGAAAAACTGCTTAAACGAAGCTAAAGATAGAATCTCAGATCTTGAAGACAGCATGGGAGATCATGACCACGAAAGAAAAGATATCTTAAAAATAGTAAGGAACCAAGAAACAATAATTCAACAACTGCAAGACAATGCCAAGAGAAATAACATAAGACTAATAGGCATAAATGAAAAAGCAGGGGTCAATACTAATGACCTGTGAAGACTATTCACAGAAATAATAGCAGAAAACTTTCCAAACATGGGAAGAGAATCTGAAATACCGGTAACTGAGGCATACAGAACCCCAATTAACCACAACCAAAATAAATCCTCACCCAGACATATAATAATAAGGGTATTAGAAATACAGCACAAGAACAAAATACTAAAAGCTGTCAGAGAAAAGAAACAGATCACCTACAAAGGAAAGCCTATCAGAATCACGGCTGACTTCTCAACACAAAGCTTTAAGTTAAGAAGAGCTTGGAGTGAAGTATTTCAAACCCTGAAAGAAAACAACTTTCAACCCAGATTGATGTACCCTGCAAAACTATCCTTAAAAATTGATGAACAAATAAGATACTTTCATGACAAAGAAGAACTGAAGAAATTTATGGCCACCAAACCAACACTACAGACAGTACTGAAAGACACTCTAGAAAGAGATAAAGATAGCACAATCTTAAGAACAACAACATGAGCCGGGCGTTGTGGGACAAACCTTTAATCCCAGCACTCGGGAGGCTGAGGTAGGAGGAGCGTTGTGAGTTCGAGGCCGGCTTGGGCTACAATGCGAGTGCAAGGCCGACCTGAGCTACATAGTGTGACCCTGCCTCAGAAAACCAGGGCTGGGAGTTTGGCTCAGTGCCTTAAGTGCCTGCCCTGGCAGGCGCGAGGTTGTGAGTTCGATCCCTGGTGCCGCAAAAAAACAAAACAAAACAAAAAAAAGAACAACAACATGAGGAAACCACTAAGCAGGGCAAGTAATTAAACAGAAAATGTAGAAAACCAACAACAGAAAGATATCATGACAGAGATGAGCCGGTATGTATCAGTTATATCAATCAATATAAATGGTCTCAACTCATCAATAAAAAGAAACTGACTAGCAGAGTGGGTTAAGAAACAAAACCCAACAATATGCTGTGTACAAGAAACACATTTCACTCAAAAGGAAATTCACAGACCAAAAATCAAAGGCTGGAAAACAATACTCCATACAACAGGAACCCAGAAAAAAGCGGGGTAGTTATTATGTTTGCAGACAATGCAAACTTCAAACCGAGAATGATCAGAAGGGATAAAGAAGATCACTATATACTTGTTAGGGGAAAACTTCAAGAGGAAGAGATTAAATTCATAAATATATATGCACCGAATATGGGAGCACCCAACTATGTAAGACAATTCTTAATAGACATGAAAAACCAAATAAACAATAATACAGTTATAACAGGGGACCTTAACACCCCACTGTCACAGACATAGATCAACCAAACAAAAAATCAGCAAAGAAATAGCAGAACTGAATGAAGCAACAAATGGACCTAGGAGATGTATACCGACTATTCTACCCATCAACATCAGAATATACATTCTTCTCAGCTGCACATGGGTCATTCTCTAAAATAGATCATATACTGGTTGACAAAGCAAGCTTAAGTAAATACAAACGAACTGAAATAATTCCATGCACATTATATGACCACAGCGCAGTAAAATTGGAAATGAATGACAAAAAAACCTACAATAACTGCATAAACACATGGAAATTAAATAACACACTCCTAAATAACCAAAGGGTCACAGAAGAAGTTAAAGAAGAAATTAAACAATATCTAACATTGAATGAAAATGCAAATACAAATTAGCGGAACCTGTGGGATACAATGAAAGCAGTCCTCAGAGAGAAATTTATAGCCTTAAACTCTCATATCAGAAAAACGGAAAGAACACACACAAACAACCTAATGCTGCACCTCAAACTTCTAGAAAAAGAAGAGCAAGTCAAGTCCAAAGCCCAAAGAAGGAGGGAAATTATGAAGATTAGAGCAGAAATTAATGCAATTGAAACGAAGAAAACAATACAAAGAATTAATGAATCAAAGAGTTGGTTCTTTGAAAGAGTAAATAAAATTGATAAACCCCTAGCCAACCTTATCAAAAAGAGGAAAGAAAAAACTCAGATTCATGCAATAAGAAATGAAACGGGTGAAATCACTGCAGACCCTTTGGAAATACAGAAGATCATCAATACCTAATTCGAAAACCTTTACTCACATACATTTGATAACACAGAAGAAATGGACAGATTCCTAGAAACCTATGAATTAGCAAAGCTGAATCGAGAAGACATAAAGCTACTGAATAACCCAATTTCAGCTAATAAAATTGAAAATGTAATTAAGACCCTACCAACAAAGAAAAGCCTGGGCCCTGATGGATTCACTGCTGAATTCTATAAGAAATTCAGGGAAGACTTAATGCCAACACTCCTCAAACTCTTCAATGAAATCGAAAGGGAAGCAAGTCTCCCTAACTCATTCCTGGAAACAAGTATTACCCTAATACCAAAACCAGAGAAAGACCCAACCAAAAAAGAAAAT